>JAJOZX010015431.1:0-65790 GCA_023014485.1 Bathynomus jamesi | reverse complement strand
AAAAAAAATTATAGCTGTCAAAGTTTTTCCCATGATTTGGTTCAGTGGAAGTACACTGACACCATTTTTACCAAAATCGATCAATATTTAGGGGTCGCGCATCGACCTTGAAAATTTCAATTTTGGAAATTTGGCCAAATTGACAATTTTTTACTGAATAAAGATAAATCATCAAATGACCATATTTTCTGAATCCTCTCAGTGAAAGAAATCCTCTCAGATACTTACCAAGTTGATCGGACAAGTGGTTTAGAAGTTACACTCACCTAGAAATAACATTAAAATTTAAAATACCGTATTTGTCCCCCGTTATGGACGTAATCATAGCATCAGTAGCTGGCGCATCCTAAAATCCCAATTACACACACACGCTATGTCTATGACCAATATTTTTACTAATCACAGTTTGCTTTTTACAGATCAACTGTGTCAATTGATTCTTGTTTGATAAGTCTAGACTTTAGTACAATGGATAAACTGTTAACAACCAGGAGTGGGAAGACTCTGAAAGTTACTTATTCTGGAAAAGAGAAAGCAGCAAACAACAGCACCACCTTCTCTAAGGTCAGCCACGGACGTCTTCTTAATTGGTCAGCCATCTTCCTCGATCGGTGGTGCCAAATTGCCAACCACCCATCAAGTTCTCCAGTACTTCTTCTATGCCAAGCAGGAAACTACTGACAGGAAGGCCGCCGTAAAAGACACGGTGGCCAATGTTCTGGCATTTTGGAACATGGCACGTATAAAGACGATCACGAGGCGTAACTGCGAAAGAAAACTGGAGTTACTGTGGGAAGAGTGGCGCTCGCTGCAGAAGAGCAAGATGAGAGACAGTGACGCGGGAAAAGGCAGGGAGAAGTTTTCAGAAAATCTGAACAAGCTCTGGGACATCGGAGCTCCCGATGCTATTGAAGAGATACAGAAAAGTCGACTGCTCTCAGACAACAACAAACAAGAAGATATTAAATTTTATGAGGATCAACGGGGCCTGCGCCAGGCAACAATGAGTGGGAATGATAAAGTGTTCGTTGTCAAGAGAAAACGGCAACTCTCAAGACAACAATCTCGTGATGAGCCAGGCACCTCAAAAACGAAATTAGGAACCGAAGCTGAGAGCGACGATGAATCTATAGAAAGCAGATCATCGAGCAACTCCGAATCACAGCTAGAACCACCATACCGACAGCCGAGAGAATCAACTGTATCAATCAGCCTTCCTCACCGCATCCTCAATGCACCGGCTGTTATTGAAGTGGCTGATCGCTTCCGGATGTCCAATAATCAGGTGTGTATATCAGTAATGATCTTTCCTTGACAAAGATATAATAGACGTAACGACGGAAAATTTAGTGATTATTTTGTCACATAAAAACCATACGCATCCTTGTCAATTTCCTTTCAATTTCGCACATAGGTGGAAAGTGTCGTGGCGGCAGTCCTACGTTCGGCAGATCCGCCCGCAGACCTGGACAAATTCAGTATCTCGAAGGACACGTCTCGCCGTGGAAGAGTGGCACATCGTTGTGAAGTGTCGACAGCTGTGCAGAAATCCTTCGTATCTCCGAGGCATGCTGTCGTCCACTGGGACGGTAAAGTAATCAAGGTCAGTTTTGCCCTCACCGTGGACGACAGTGATTTAACATGTTCCAGTGACGACAGTGGATTGACATATTCCAGTGGACGATAATGGATTGGCATGTATGACATACGTTTCAGGACTCTCTTGGATCATTGGAGCACCGCCAGGCGATTCTCATCTCCGGAGCTCCCCAATGCACAGAAGGAAAGTTGCTGGCCGTTCCGACTGTTGCTGACGGCACCGGTCTGTCCCAGGCCCAGGCGACCTTTCGTGCTCTCAAAGACTGGGGATGCGAGAACAACGTGATTGGACTGTGCTTCGACACAACTTCCTCCAATACGGGGAGGGTGCAGGGTGCGGTGGTCCGGCTGGAGAACATGCTTGGTAAACCGCTCTTCCAGCTGGGCTGTCGCCATCACGTTATGGAGCTCATCGTGGGGGCAGTGGTCATCACCGCGTTTGGAAGAACCACAGCACCAACTGAACCTTTGTTCCAGTATCTGAGGAGAAGGTGAATTTCAAGTCTAAGGCGCATTTGTTTTCTCCAATGATTTTTTGCCTTCAGAGCAATTGAGATATCAGCGTCCTTCTACTAATGATGTTAATAGCAGTCGAAAAGGGAAACTTCAGTCGTTTTCATGCAATATTTTCATAACTCCCCTTTCAGGTGGGACAAGCTCGACCTCTCGACTTATCGCGAGCTGGAGATCGAGCATTTGGCGGAGGTGACGTGGCTGATGGAGCTCCGAGATGAGGCAGTCAAGTTCCTCGGCACCGCTTCTGGTCTTGTCAGAGAAGACTACCGAGAAGTGGCGGAGATTACACTCCTGGTACTCGGGGCCCAGCCACGTCGTGGCACACACTTCATGCGCCCAGGAGCCTACCATCATGCGAGGTGGATGGCCAAGGTTGGTATTTTGAATTAGAAGTTAAATATTGTATTGCCTTCTGCAAACAGCCATTTGAAGTCCCTACCAGAAAAAAATAAGATAAATAATTTACCATTAAACAAACTTATATGGAGTGGTATCGGTATTTATACATCACAGTGCGTATTCGTTTCAGATCATCTACTACACGAAGCTCCTGATGTTCAGCGGTCAGCTGGAGTTCGACGACGAGCTGGTACAGAAACTTCAGAGAGTGGTACTATTTACTGCACTCCTCTACGCACCTGCCTGGCTGGCGGCTCCTGTCGCAGCTGATGCCCCGCTGAATGACCTTGTGTTGTACCAGCGTCTTCTGCAGTACAGGGCTGTGGATCGCGAGATTGCAGAGGCTTCACTGGCAGTGATCAGGCGGCACTTGTGGTATCTGAGGCCTCAGACCGTCGTTTTCGCCCTCTGCAGTGACAAAGTGGAAGACACTGGAAGCACGAGATGGCAAAGAAGCTGTGCCGCCTCGCTGTGCCCGAGGACTTCACGTATGACAACGTCTCGGTTGATGACACGACGCGCCTTCCGGACCTGATCGATGAGTCATCGTGGTTCGTGTTCACAGGCCTGCAGGTGTGCGCGTCTACGTGGCTCACTCTGCCGGTGAATAAGTGGGATCAAGATAAGAACTACTGTGATCTGAAGAATGTCATCTCGCATCTGAAAGTTACCAACGACGTGGCAGAGAGAGGGATAAAACTGATAGAAGATTACGCGAACACTGTCACAAAGACGAGTCACAGCTGCAGGGTCTTCTTCAGCTCGTGGAAAAGAGCCGGAAAGAACTCGGTGACTTCAAGAAGTCGTCACTTGCCAAGATGACGTAGCGCAGAGGGAAAGGGAGTTAGCAGAGAGAGTACATGGCGCACGCCTTAAGATGACTGTGTTCTAACCACGATTCATACAGTTTTTGAACCTAGTTAGGGGCACCGGAGTAAGTGCCTTTAGTGATATCGGTAAACCGTTTTAATACAAAATACATTTGATCTTTCCTTATTCGTTTTATCTTATCCTAAAAAGCAGACAATGGCAGACAGCATATGGAGGTACGGGGACAAATACGGTATTTTAAATTTTAATGCTATCTCAAGGTGAGTATAACTTCTAAACCACTTGTCCTATCAACTTGGTAAGTATCTGAGAGGATTTCTTTCACTGAGAGGATTCAGAAAATATGGTCATTTGATGATTTATCTTTATTCAGTAAAAAAATTGTCAATTTGGCCAAATTTCCAAAATTGAAATTTTCAAGGTCGATGCGCGACCCCTAAATATTGATCGATTTTGGTAAAAATGGTGTCAGTGTACTTCCACTGAACCAAATCATGGGAAAAACTTTGACCAGCTATATTTTTTAAAAAAAGTGAAAAGTGATCCCCCTAAATTGTACAATTTAGCAATTAGAGTCAACTACCTAACTCAATAATGGTATTCCTGCAATTATACCATATTAGATGTGCATACAATTTCTTATAAATTTATGCAGACCAATGAAATCAATTTGAGGACTAAAATTGATTGACCTTCCACACCAAACTGCAATACTCCATATAACTTGTGCCCATTACTATAATCTAAAACACACTATTGGGCCCTCATCGTCATGCAGGCCATACCGGTGTTACCACCAGTTGTAAGTATTGTCCATTCACGTTTTAACACTTTCTGTACCATAAACTCTTTTAGAATGGTACACTGAATGAATAAACCTTATTTCTGCGCATCAAGCCCTTGTGCCTGGTTTCCAGATAAATAGCTTTCTTTCATTGAACAACCAGAAATTGAAACGGATTGTTCTACTTGCGGATACTTCAGAGAAGCCTCCAATGCTTGACTCTGGAATGTTGGACTTGTTCCTCCACTAATTCTGCCTTAAATAGAATATATTATAAATACCCGTGCCCTGAAACAATTACCTCACTATATTCTTGCATAACACCAAATCTTGTCCTACACATAGTAGAGATACTTTGATTTTACAGCAGTATGCGAATTCATCTGATCTTAGCTTATATGTCCATTTACATTCTATCTTCGCCTCAACCAATGAGAAATTTGGCAGCAGTAGTATACCAATTTCAATTGACTCCAAATCCCATGTAAAATGAGGTAAGTGATGCCCATTAGTCATTGCCATTTATCTAGAAAGGGACTCAACAAGCTTGCAATTAGCAATTTAGTTTGAAAAGTAATGCATATCGGGTCATCTTGATGAAATTTCTCAGTTTTGGACCTCGACTCACATTCTGTTTTTACTGAGGTCCTAATTTCTCAAACATTGTCTGCCATTCCTCTGTGGGCCTAGAATTTAGTATTTAGTTACAGCATTATTATTCAGAGATTTAATTGGGTCGATACAATCATAATTGTTTACCAAACTTTACCACTTACCTGGCCCACGTCGAGTTTCACAGGAACCTTATGTACTGGGTTATATGGCAACTTTACATGATCAGTTGTTCCCACGCGAACAATTCTGGCCACTCAGGATCTTTGTAACAGCTATAGGGAGAGGTCTCCGTGAAGCTCGATATGTCCCATATATCTTAACTGACATCTGTTGTTATATGTAAATTGTTGTCCTACCAAGTTCATCTGCTAGATGACTCGCATCTATTTTTTCTTACGTTTTAATTAATTTAAAAGCTCACTTTATGAGTTCCAACTGAGCCGGCACAACACTCAGTCTCATGACAGAATGAAGGAAATTTTTTCTTTACTTTGTGTTATGCCCCAAATCCATTTTGCCCATACACCAGATTTCATGCTAAAATTCATCAGACCCACTTCTTACACACTGCACCTATTTTGTACGACCGGTACAAATTGGTAACGTTTCAAATACACTCATTCATAATTTTAACCCTACAAAAATTCCATCGTTAAAGGGTTAACGCTTTTAATACTGAATGGGGAGTTGCGTGAACTCCACAGTCCTTTGACGATAAAAAAATGGTGCTAAAAAGAATCATTCATTTACGCCTTTTTAAGTATTGGTAGAAAAGAAAAGAAAGTCTATCGCGACTATTGCGAAAACCAAATAATATTTCATTTTAGACCAGTAATTACGTACAAATTGTAAGAACTCATTAACAGTTCAGAAAAATCTGCATTCCGTAAAAAGCCTGTTGAGGTGATCGATTTCGGTTCACGTTGATCGAAAAACTAATCTTTTTTTTAACTTGTGAAAATGGTTACGACGACGATGACGACCATGATGACGACGAGAAAGTATCGCAATGTTCGCTTCAATCTCGACCATACATATTTGAATGACGGTGCAGTAGAAAAGATTTTGCTCTATAAACCCTTAATTAAGTGGGAAAAAATTACATTTTTAGCGAATGTAAACAACATTTCGTTATTGTTCAAAAGTTTATTATTATATTATTCGAATTCCAGCCTGGGATGATTCCGCACATAATGTTGCTTTTCAACACCATCCGAATGATCCACTGCATTTCACGCTATTACAATACTTCGGAGAAGCTCTCAGCGATTCTCATAAAGGTAATTGATAATATATATATTAACTACTTATTAACTCTTAATCCATTCCACGCGAGCCATTATAATAACCTTTACAAAACAGCTTATATCTAAAGTTAAAATAAAAACTAATTCAATATATAACCCAAATTATAAACAATTCTGGGTTCCTGTTGTTACCCAGTACACACAAACATGTGTCTGCATGGGTATTTTTAAACATTTTGGGAGTGTATATATATATATATATATATATATATATATATATATATATATATATAATTAGTGATGGATCGAGTGGTCGGTTTTTCACAACCGCGGTTGCGGTTGTTGTTTGCGGTGTCGAATTTTTCCAACCGCGGTTGCGGTTGCGGTTATCATATACTAGGAAAAATGCGTAATTATTAACTGGATTTAGCCACTATAGTGCGATTTAGCCACACTTGGTACATAATATATACTAAATAGTATTTATTTAGTAAATACTTATGTTGAACACAAGTTTTGCAATACACCGCTACCGCTATTTGTGTGTTGCAAAACTTGTGTTCAACATAAGGTATTTACTAAATAAATACTATTTAAATGTTACTTCATGGAGCTCACAGAGTAATAACTTAGAGCGCAGTTTAAACCAATTTTACTACGGCAGCCGTATGACGTCACGTTTAAGCACGCATAAGGAGACCCATCATTTTTTTTTAAAAAAAGAAATATTTCTAATTAACCTAAAATTAAAATTAACTAAGCTTTTACAACCGCAACCGCACTTATGGAACGGCGGTTGCGGTTACGGTTGCGGTTGTGAATTTTGTGCGGTTTGTAGTGCAGTTGCGGTTGCGGTTGCGGTTATTTCGATCCATCACTAATATATATATATAATATATATATTGTGCCACCAGATTACGAATCAGATGATTCGTGCATGCCGAAGTTACATTTCATGCGAGGAACAGAAACGATTTGGAGTCAGAAAAGGGACGCGGTTCGAGCCAAGATTGAAAGTTGCCTCGATCTGAATCAAGCGTATAGGAACGCTTACCAGAAAACGAAGGTATGTTCTCTCCTCTCTCTCTCTCTCTCTCTCTCTCTCTCACTAATATTCCTCGCTGGAAAGAGATTTTTTCTACTCTCGTGGTAGCACAACATCGCGAAGTATGAACAACTCAATATATCACTTGTTGCATAAACACTTTTCACGGGGAGACCCTAGTTGAAACTCTACAACATTCAAAGAGTTGGTAGACACATACACATGACAGACATCCAATTACAGAAAAACACGCTCACACACTTGCCTGCTTTAGTAATATGACTTAACGAGCAAAAAAAACTTAAAGAAATGCATGGCATGAATTAGGTGAGATGGAGTTGCATTTCTGCTGTCACGATTCCTTTTTTCTCTTCTTTCTTTTGGGTGGCTAGATGCACGTGACGGGTGAGGGCATGGTGTAGAAATTTTGATTTTTGCTCTCATTCCTGTTGCCGTTTTGCCGTAGAAGTATGTCATCACTTTCCCGGCATGATGATTTTACGCGTACGTGGGTGTAGACATGGAGAGTTTAACCGTTACCTCTCTCTCAATCCTTATGGGCTAGCCTGAAGTGGGTCATGGGGTCTTTATTGGAACAATACTTCGGTAAATAGAGCTGTAAATATTTTGCATAAAAATCAAAATCATACGTTCGAGGTTTTGTGATGATACCAAATGAATGATGTGCGATCGGCACAAGTATATTATTTGTTAGTTTGTACGGCGTGCTATCTAGTGTACAATTTCTATGTATGCTTTGCATAGCGTAATTGTAGAGCTAGTTTACATATTCTCCTCTTTCCTGTAAAAATTTGCTTGGCCACTTTTCAGAGTTAAGGGAGTTTTTCAAATTTTTTCCATACCGCCTTGGGTACTCCTCCGCTCCCTTCCCGAGCGGGAAGGGAGCGGAGGGTGGGGAGAGAACCTTAAGCGTTTCTATCCAGTTTTCTAGTACTGCTAGAATAGGTTTAAAATGAACCAGTTTCATAACGGAAAACTCCCCGAGTGAACCGAAAGGTCTTTGAGACTCCTCTTGTTTGTAATGCCTTGTAACTCTCTCTCTCTCTCTCACCCTTGCGTATATTGAGGTGCTGAATGTAGCGGTCTGGAAAGCTTTAAACCCTAGACCCTGTCCCAAAGCTGGGTCGTATCTGCTCAGCAGATAGCTGGTGAGGGAAGGTATATTTTGGGTCTCTGCTAGTGACCCGTTGCCCACGTTGATCTTCCATCGTCGAAAAGAAAACTATAGTATTTATCATTTACAATTACTTATTCGGACTAGTGTGGATTAGTTTTCGCAGAAGAGTTCCTTATTCCCTGCACGGTCTGTGTGTAACATAAAAGTTTCTCAGGAGACCATTCTGAGTTGTATCATATATACGTGAAATATATATATATATATATATATATATATATATATATATATATATATATATATATATATATATATATATCTGTGTTGTGTGTGTGTTTTAAACAATATCCTCCACGCAAGTACAATGGAGTAAGATAGCTTAAAAATAAGCGTAAGAGCAATAATTTGATAAGATTACCGCAGATTGCTGTCTGAAGGTACGATGTCGGATACATCTCCGACCCACTAAAAACTTCCCTTATAACTCGCTGTCTAGTTGTACTGGGCACTATTGAGTGCAAACACCACCGTGTCTATCACTTAACTGACAACAATTTGGAATTTAATTTTAGGACAAACTTAAGTCGATGCCGGAGGAACGTCCTTTCAGCTTCAGCGAACAATACGTGTTCGGCAAGTTCGATGCCTTCTGCGCGCGCTTGAACAAGATTCTGGAACTTTTCGATGACATGAACAAGTTTTCCGCTTTCTTCGAAGAAGGGTCGAATGTAAGCAAATTGGGAAAGGCGAAAACGCAATTATAAAATGGTCACGTTTTTGTCGTCATTTATACTGTAATATATATATATATATATATATATATATTTATGTATCTGTAGCTATGTAATGAGTTAAATTATTATATATATATATATATAATATATAATATATATATATATATATATATGAGGGGTCGCGCGTCTTAAGGTACCTAAGCGCCACCACAGGCGAAAACGTGTTTTGATGGATATCACTATTTCACCCTTCCTCTATCCGTAGGGTTCCCAAACTTTTTACCACCAAGGACCCCTAAATATAATTCCGTACGGACATAGAACCCCACGAAAAAAATTATGAATTCAGTTACAAAACTATAGTATATTTCATAAACATAGATAGCTTTTAAATTAATGTAAAATTAAACATTCTACGCTCATTAAACCAGTTTAATAAACACTTACCGAATGTCTAGTGTGAAATGGAAATTTATTTTAATATAGTTAATGTTACTATTTTTTCCAAAAGCTTAGAGACCCCCTGGAAGCTTCCTACAGACCCTGGGGGTCTGTACAGACCACTTTGGGAATCCCTGCATCGCGTGGTTTGGGTTATAATGACCTTACGACACTAGAAGTATGGTTGAAAACCTATGAAACGAACTACTTTTTCACCTCTATCGCCAGCCAAAAGTTCACCCAAAGTTCGGCATAATAAGAAAATAAAAAAATTAAAAAAACATATAAAATATAAAATATGAAAATCTATTCCAAAAACTCATCAACATCTTCATTAGCATACTATAACTTTAATTTAGCCAAAAATGAACGTTCTAGCTCAATTAATAACAGAGATACTATTGCCAGAATACTGCTGAACTTTGGAGGCGATTTCTGGCGAATTTAATTTTGGCGCTTAGGTACCTTACGACGCGGGACCTCTCATAATATATATAATATATATATATATATATATATATATATATATATATATATATATATATGAATGATAATGATGATGAGAGAGATTTTAGTAGAGTGGTTGTCAGTATCGGAAGAGGATATGTGTACAATATGTTTTATGTGTTAGATGTCTTGGAGCTATTGAAGAATAGGGACCCCAGCCTTCTTTAGTTAGCTTTATAAGGCAAACTAACAAAAATATCACGACCTAACCTAACCAATCGTTAGGTTAACTGTACGCCTTGACGATTGGTTAGGTTAGGTCATGATATTTTGTTAGTTTGCTTATAAAGCTAACTAAAGAAGGCTGGGGTCCCTATTCTTCAATAGCTCCAAGACATCTAACACATAAAACATATTGTACACATATCCTCTTCCGATACTGACAACCACTCTACTAAAATCTCTCTCATCATCATTATCATTCATATATATATATATATATATATATATATATATATATATATATATATATATATATATATATATGAGAGGTCCCGCGTCGTAAGGTACCTAAGCGCCAAAATTAAAATTCGCCAGAAATCGCCTCCAAAGTTCAGCAGTATTCTGGCAATAGTATCTCTGTTATTAATTGAGCTAGAACGTTCATTTTTGGCTAAATTAAAGTTATAAGTATGCTAATGAAGATGTTGATGAGTTTTTGGAATAGATTTTCATATTTTATATTTTATATGTTTTTAATTTTTTATTTTCTTATTATGCCGAACTTTGGGTGAACTTTTGGCTGGCGATAGAGGTGAAAAAAGTAGTTCGTTTCATAAGGTTTTCAACCATACTTCTAGTGTCGTAAGGTCATTATAACCCAAACCACGCGATGCAGGATTCCCAAAGTGGTCTGTACAGACCCCCAGGGTCTGTAGGAAGCTTCCAGGGGGTCTCTAAGCTTTTGGAAAAAAATAGTAACATTAACTATATTAAAATAAATTTCCATTTCACACTAGACATTCGGTAAGTGTTTATAAACTGGTTTAATGAGCGTAGAATGTTTAATTTTACATTAATTAAAAGCTATCTATGTTTATGAAATATACTATAGTTTGTAACTGAATTCATAATTTTTTTCGTGGGGTTCTATGTCCGTACGGAATTAATATTTAGGGGTCCTTGGTGGTAAAAGTTTGGGAACCCCTACGGATAGAGGAAGGGTTGAAAATAGTGATATCCATCAAAAAACACGTTTTCGCCTGTGGTGGCGCTTAGGTACCTTAAGACGCGCGACCCCTCATATATATATATATATATAATATATAATATATATTATATATAGATATAATAATTTTAATAATTACATATAGCTACAGATACATAAATATATATATATATATATATATATTACAGTATAAATGACGACAAAAACGTGACCATTTTATAATTGCGTTTTCGCCTTTCCCAATTTGCTTACATTCGACCCTTCCTTCGAAGAAAGCGGAAAACTTGTTCATGTCATCGAAAAGTTCCAGAATCTTGTTCAAGCGCGCGCAGAAGCATCGAACTTGCCGAACACGTATTGTTCGCTGAAGCTGAAAGGACGTTCCTCCGGCATCGACTTAAGTTTGTCCTAAAATTAAATTCACAAATTGTTGTCAGTTAAGTGATAGACACGGTGGTGTTTGCACTCAATAGTGCCCAGTACAAACTAGACAGCGAGTTATAAGGGAAGTTTTTAGTGGGTCGGAGATGTATCCGACATCGTACCTTCAGACAGCAATCTGCGGTAATCTTATCAAATTATTGCTCTTACGCTTATTTTAAGCTATCTTACTCCATTGTACTTGCGTGGAGGATATTGTTTAAAACACACACACAAACACAGATATATATATATATATATATATAAATATATATATATATATATTATATATATATATATATATATATATATATATATTCACGTATATATGATACAACTCAGAATGGTCTCCTGAGAAACTTTTATGTTACACACAGACCGTGCAGGGAATAAGGAACTCTTCTGCGAAAACTTAATCCACACTAGTCCGAATAAGTAATTGTAAATGATAAATACTATAGTTTTCTTTTCGACGATGGAAGATCAACGTGGGCAACGGGTCACTAGCAGAGACCCCAAAATATACCTTCCCTCACCAGCTATCTGCTGAGCAGATACGACCCAGCTTTGGACAGGGTCTAGGGTTTAAAGCTTTCCAGACCGCTACATTCAGCACCTCAATATACGCAAGGGTGAGAGAGAGAGAGAGAGTTACAAGGCATTACAAAGACAAGAGGAAGTCTCAAAGACCTTTCGGTTCACTCGGGGAGTTTTCCGTTATGAAACTGGTTCATTTTAAACCTATTCTAGCAGTACTAGAAAACTGGATAGAAACGCTTAAGGTTCTCTCCCCACCCTCCGCTCCCTTCCCGCTCGGGAAGGGAGCGGAGGGTACCCAGGCGGTATGGAAAAAATTTGAAAAACTCCCTTAACTCTGGAAAAGTGGCCAAGCAAATTTTACAGGAAAGAGGAGAATATGTAAACTAGCTCTACAATTACGCTATGCAAAGCATACATAGAAATTGTACACTAGATAGCACCGCCGTACAAACTAACAAATAATATACTTGTGCCGATCGCACATCATTCATTTGGTATCATCACAAAAACCTCGAACGTATGATTTTGATTTTATGCAAAATATTTACAGCTCTATTTACCGAAGTATTGTTCCAATAAAGACCCCATGACCCACTTCAGGCTAGCCCATAAGGATTGAGAGAGAGGTAACGGTTAAACTCTCCATGTCTACACCCACGTACGCGTAAAATCATCATGCCGGGAAAGTGATGACATACTTCTACGGCAAAAAGGCGGCAACAGGAATTGAGAGCAAAAATCAAAATTTCTACACCATGCCCTCACCCGTCACGTGCATCTAGCCACCCAAAAGAAAGAAGAGAAAAAGGAATCGTGACAGCAGAATGCAACTCCATCTCACCTAATTCATGCCATGCATTTCTTTAAAGTTTTTTTTGCTCGTTAAGTCATATTACTAAAGCAGGCAAGTGTGTGAGCGTGTTTTCTGTAATTGGATGTCTGTCATGTGTATGTGTCTACCAACTCTTTGAATGTTGTAGAGTTTCAACTAGGGTCTCCCGCCGTGAAAAGTGTTTATGCAACAAGTGATATATTGAGTTGTTCATACTTCGCGATGTTGTGCTACCACGAGAGTAGAAAAAATCTCTTTCCAGCGAGGAATATTAGTGAGAGAGAGAGAGAGAGAGAGAGAGAGAGAGAGAGAGAGAACATACCTTCGTTTTCTGGTAAGCGTTCCTATACGCTTGATTCAGATCGAGGCAACTTTCAATCTTGGCTCGAACCGCGTCCCTTTTCTGACTCCAAATCGTTTCTGTTCCTCGGCATGAAATGTAACTTCGGCATGCACGAATCATCTGATTCGTAATCTGGTGGCACAATATATATATATATATATATATATATTAGTGATGGATCGAATAACCGCAACCGCAACCGCAACTGCACTACAACCGCACAAAAATTCACAACCGCAACCGTAACCGCAACCGCCGTTCCATAAGTGCAGTTGCGGTTGTAAAAGCTTAGTTAATTTTAATTTTAGGTTAATTAGAAATATTTCTTTTTTTAAAAAGAAAATGATGGGTCTCCTTATGCGTGCTTAAACGTGACGTCATACGGCTGCCGTAGTAAAATTGGTTTAAACTGCGCTCTAAGTATTACTCTGTGAGCTCCATGAAGTAACATTTAAATAGTATTTATTTAGTAAATACCTTATGTTGAACACAAGTTTTGCAACACACAATAGCGGTAGCGGTGTATTGCAAAACTTGTGTTCAACATAAGGTATTTACTAAATAAATACTATTTAGTATATATTATGTACCAAGTGTGGCTAAACGCACTATAGTGGCTAAATCCAGTTAATAATTACGCATTTTTCCTAGTATATGATAACCGCAACCGCAACCGCGGTTGGAAAAAATTCGACAACCGCAACACACAACCGCAACCGCGGTTGTGAAAAACCGACCACTCGATCCATCACTAATATATATATATATATATATATATATATATATATATATATATATATATATATACACTCCCAAAATGTTTAAAAATACCCATGCAGACACAATGTTTGTGTGTACTGGGTAACAACAGGAAGCCCAGAATTGTTATAATTTGGGTTAATATTGAATTAGTTTTATTTTAACTTTAGATATAAGCTGTTTTGTAAAGGTTATTAGTAATGGCTCGCGTGGAATGGATTAAGAGTTAATAAGTAGTTAATATAATATATTATCAATTACCTTTATGAGAATCGCTGAGAGCTTCTCCGAAGTATTGTAATAGCGTGAAATGCAGTGGATCATTCGGATGGTGTTGAAAAGCAACATTATGTGCGGAATCATCCCAGGCTGGAATTCGAATAAATATAATAATAAACTTTTTAACAATAACGAAATGTTGTTTACATTCGCTAAAAATGTAATTTTTTTCCCACTTAATTAAGGGTTTATAGAGCAAAATCTTTCTACTGCACCGTCATTCAAATATGTATGGTCGAGATTGAAGCGAACATTGCGATACTTTCTCGTCGTCATCATGGTCGTCATCGTCGTCGTAACCATTTTCACAAGTTAAAAAAAAGATTAGGTTTTTCGATCAACGTGAACCGAAATCGATCACCTCAACAGGCTTTACGGAATGCAGATTTTTCTGAACTGTTAATGAGTTCTTACAATTTGTACGTAATTACTGTCTAAAATGAAATATTATTTGGTTTTCGCAATAGTCGCGATAGACTTTCTTTCTTTTCTACCAATAAAAAAGGCGAATATTCTTTTTAGCACCATTTTTTATCGTCAAAGGGACTGTGGAGTTCACGCAACTCCCCATTCGTATTAAAAGCGTTAACCCTTTAACGATGGAATTTTTGTAGGGTTAAATATGAATGAGTGTATTTGAAACGTTACCAATTTGTACCGGTCGTACAAAATAGGTGCAGTGTGTAAGGAAGTGGGTCTGATGAATTTTAGCATGAAATCTGGTGTATGGGCAAAATGGATTTGGGGCATAACACAAAGTAAAGAAAAAAATTTCCTTCATTCTGTCATGAGACTGAGTGTTGTGCCGCTCAGTTGGAAATCATAAAGTGAGCTTTTAAATTAATTAAAACGTAAGAAAAAATAGATGCGAGTCATCTAGCAGATGAACTTGGTAAGGACAACAAATTTACATATAACAACAGATGTCAGTTAAGATATATGGGACATATCGAGCTTCACGGAGACCAGCTCCCTATAGCTGTTACAAAGATCCTGAGTGGCCAGAATTGTTCGCGTGGGAACAACTGATCAATGTAAAGTTGCCATATAACCCAGTACAATAAGGTTCCTGTGAAACTCGACGTGGGCCAGGTAAGTGGTAAAGTTTGGTAAACAATTATGATTGTATCGACCCAATTAAATCTCTGAATAATAAATGCTGTAACTAAATACTAAATTCTAGGCCCACAGAGGAATGGCAGACAATGTTTGAGAAATTAGGACCTCAGTAAAAACAGAATGTGAGTCGAGGTCCAAACTGAGAAATTTCATCAAGATGACCCGATATGCATTACTTTTCAAACTAAATTGCTAATTGCAAGCTTGTTGAGTCCCTTTCTAGATAAATGGCATGACTAAATGGGCATCACTTACCTCATTTTACATGGGATTTGGAGTCAATTGAAATTGGTATACTACTGCTGCCAAATTTCTCATATTGGTTGAGGCCAAGAGTAGAATGTAAATGGACATATAAGCTAAGATCAGATGAATTCGCATACTGCTGTAAATCAAAGATATCTCTACTATGTGTAGGACAAGATTTGGATGTTATGCAAGAATATAGTGAGGTAATTGTTTCAGGGCACGGGTATTTATAATATAATTCTATTTAAAGGCAGAATTAGTGGAGGAACAAGTCCAAAATTCCAGAGTCAAGAGCATTGGAGGCTTCTCTGAAGTATCCGCAAGTAGAAACAATCCGTTTCAATTTCTGGTTGTTCAATGAAAGAAAGCTAATTTATCTGGAAACCAGGCACAAGGGCTTGATGCGCAGAAATAAGGTTTATTCATTCAGTGTACCATTCTAAAAGAGTTTATGGTACAGAAAGTGTTAAAACGTGAATGGACAATACTTACAACTGGTGGTAACACCGGTATGGCCTGCATGACGATGAGGGCCCAATAGTGTGTTTTTAGATTATAGTAATGGGCACAAGTTATATGGAGTATTGCAGTTTGGTGTGGAAGGTCAATCAATTTTAGTCCTCAAAATTGATTTCATTGGTCTGCATAAATTTATTAAGAAATTGTATGCACATCTAATATGGTATAATTGCAGGAATACCATTATTGAGTTAGGTATTGAACTCTAATTGCTAAATTGTACAATTTAGGGTGGATCACTTTTCACTTTTTTAAAAATTATAGCTGGTCAAAGTTTTTCCCATGATTTGGTTCAGTGGAAGTACACTGACACCATTTTTACCAAAATCGATCAATATTTAGGGGTCGCGCATCGACCTTGAAAATTTCAATTTTGGAAATTTGGCCAAATTGACAATTTTTTACTGAATAAAGATAAATCATCAAATGACCATATTTTCTGAATCCTCTCAGTGAAAGAAATCCTCTCAGATACTTACCAAGTTGATAGGACAAGTGGTTTAGAAGTTATACTCACCTTGAGATAGCATTAAAATTTAAAATACCGTATTTGTCCCCGTACCTCCATATGCTGTCTGCCATTGTCTGCTTTTTAGGATAAGATAAAACGAATAAGGAAAGATCAAATGTATTTTGTATTAAAACGGTTTACCGATATCACTAAAGGCACTTACTCCGGTGCCCCTAACTAGGTTCAAAAACTGTATGAATCGTGGTTAGAACACACGTCATCTTAAGGCGTGCGCCATGTACTCTCTCTGCTAACTCCCTTTCCCTCTGCGCTACGTCATCTTGGCAAGTGACGACTTCTTGAAGTCACCGAGTTCTTTCCGGCTCTTTTCCACGAGCTGAAGAAGACCCTGCAGCTGTGACTCGTCTTTTGTGACAGTGTTCGCGTAATCTTCTATCAGTTTTATCCCTCTCTCTGCCACGTCGTTGGTAACTTTCAGATGCGAGATGACATTCTTCAGATCACAGTAGTTCTTATCTTGATCCCACTTATTCACCGGCAGAGTGAGCCACGTAGACGCGCACACCTGCAGGCCTGTGAACACGAACCACGATGACTCATCGATCAGGTCCGGAAGGCGCGTCGTGTCATCAACCGAGACGTTGTCATACGTGAAGTCCTCGGGCACAGCGAGGCGGCACAGCTTCTTTGCCATCTCGTGCTTCACAGTGTCTTCCACTTTGTCACTGCAGAGGGCGAAAACGACGGTCTGAGGCCTCAGATACCACAAGTGCCGCCTGATCACTGCCAGTGAAGCCTCTGCAATCTCGCGATCCACAGCCCTGTACTGCAGAAGACGCTGGTACAACACAAGGTCATTCAGCGGGGCATCAGCTGCGACAGGAGCCGCCAGCCAGGCAGGTGCGTAGAGGAGTGCAGTAAATAGTACCACTCTCTGAAGTTTCTGTACCAGCTCGTCGTCGAACTCCAGCTGACCGCTGAACATCAGGAGCTTCGTGTAGTAGATGATCTGAAACGAATACGCACTGTGATGTATAAATACCGATACCACTCCATATAAGTTTGTTTAATGGTAAATTATTTATCTTATTTTTTTCTGGTAGGGACTTCAAATGGCTGTTTGCAGAAGGCAATACAATATTTAACTTCTAATTCAAAATACCAACCTTGGCCATCCACCTCGCATGATGGTAGGCTCCTGGGCGCATGAAGTGTGTGCCACGACGTGGCTGGGCCCCGAGTACCAGGAGTGTAATCTCCGCCACTTCTCGGTAGTCTTCTCTGACAAGACCAGAAGCGGTGCCGAGGAACTTGACTGCCTCATCTCGGAGCTCCATCAGCCACGTCACCTCCGCCAAATGCTCGATCTCCAGCTCGCGATAAGTCGAGAGGTCGAGCTTGTCCCACCTGAAAGGGGAGTTATGAAAATATTGCATGAAAACGACTGAAGTTTCCCTTTTCGACTGCTATTAACATCATTAGTAGAAGGACGCTGATATCTCAATTGCTCTGAAGGCAAAAAATCATTGGAGAAAACAAATGCGCCTTAGACTTGAAATTCACCTTCTCCTCAGATACTGGAACAAAGGTTCAGTTGGTGCTGTGGTTCTTCCAAACGCGGTGATGACCACTGCCCCCACGATGAGCTCCATAACGTGATGGCGACAGCCCAGCTGGAAGAGCGGTTTACCAAGCATGTTCTCCAGCCGGACCACCGCACCCTGCACCCTCCCCGTATTGGAGGAAGTTGTGTCGAAGCACAGTCCAATCACGTTGTTCTCGCATCCCCAGTCTTTGAGAGCACGAAAGGTCGCCTGGGCCTGGGACAGACCGGTGCCGTCAGCAACAGTCGGAACGGCCAGCAACTTTCCTTCTGTGCATTGGGGAGCTCCGGAGATGAGAATCGCCTGGCGGTGCTCCAATGATCCAAGAGAGTCCTGAAACGTATGTCATACATGCCAATCCATTATCGTCCACTGGAATATGTCAATCCACTGTCGTCACTGGAACATGTTAATTCACTGTCGTCCACGGTGAGGGCAAAACTGACCTTGATTACTTTACCGTCCCAGTGGACGACAGCATGCCTCGGAGATACGAAGGATTTCTGCACAGCTGTCGACACTTCACAACGATGTGCCACTCTTCCACGGCGAGACGTGTCCTTCGAGATACTGAATTTGTCCAGGTCTGCGGGCGGATCTGCCGAACGTAGGACTGCCGCCACGACACTTGCCACCTATGTGCGAAATTGAAAGGAAATTGACAAGGATGCGTATGGTTTTTATGTGACAAAATAATCACTAAATTTTCCGTCGTTACGTCTATTATATCTTTGTCAAGGAAAGATCATTACTGATATACACACACCTGATTATTGGACATCCGGAAGCGATCAGCCACTTCAATAACAGCCGGTGCATTGAGGATGCGGTGAGGAAGGCTGATTGATACAGTTGATTCTCTCGGCTGTCGGTATGGTGGTTCTAGCTGTGATTCGGAGTTGCTCGATGATCTGCTTTCTATAGATTCATCGTCGCTCTCAGCTTCGGTTCCTAATTTCGTTTTTGAGGTGCCTGGCTCATCACGAGATTGTTGTCTTGAGAGTTGCCGTTTTCTCTTGACAACGAACACTTTATCATTCCCACTCATTGTTGCCTGGCGCAGGCCCCGTTGATCCTCATAAAATTTAATATCTTCTTGTTTGTTGTTGTCTGAGAGCAGTCGACTTTTCTGTATCTCTTCAATAGCATCGGGAGCTCCGATGTCCCAGAGCTTGTTCAGATTTTCTGAAAACTTCTCCCTGCCTTTTCCCGCGTCACTGTCTCTCATCTTGCTCTTCTGCAGCGAGCGCCACTCTTCCCACAGTAACTCCAGTTTTCTTTCGCAGTTACGCCTCGTGATCGTCTTTATACGTGCCATGTTCCAAAATGCCAGAACATTGGCCACCGTGTCTTTTACGGCGGCCTTCCTGTCAGTAGTTTCCTGCTTGGCATAGAAGAAGTACTGGAGAACTTGATGGGTGGTTGGCAATTTGGCACCACCGATCGAGGAAGATGGCTGACCAATTAAGAAGACGTCCGTGGCTGACCTTAGAGAAGGTGGTGCTGTTGTTGCTGCTTTCTCTTTTCCAGAATAAGTAACTTTCAGAGTCTTCCCACTCCTGGTTGTTAACAGTTTATCCATTGTACTAAAGTCTAGACTTATCAAACAAGAATCAATTGACACAGTTGATCTGTAAAAAGCAAACTGTGATTAGTAAAAATATTGGTCATAGACATAGCGTGTGTGTGTAATTGGGATTTTAGGATGCGCCAGCTACTGATGCTATGATTACGTCCATAACGGGGGACAAATACGGTATTTTAAATTTTAATGTTATTTCTAGGTGAGTAACTTCTAAACCACTTGTCCGATCAACTTGG
This sequence comes from Bathynomus jamesi, assembly GCA_023014485.1. Taxonomy (NCBI): domain Eukaryota; kingdom Metazoa; phylum Arthropoda; class Malacostraca; order Isopoda; family Cirolanidae; genus Bathynomus; species Bathynomus jamesi. The sequence goes on along the minus strand of JAJOZX010015431.1, from coordinate 45,812 downwards.
TAAGTATCTGAGAGGATTTCTTTCACTGAGAGGATTCAGAAAATATGGTCATTGGATGATTTATCTTTATTCAGTAAAAAATTGTCAATTTGGCCAAATTTCCAAAATTGAAATTTTCAAGGTCGATGCGCGACCCCTAAATATTGATCGATTTTGGTGAAAATGGTGTCAGTGTACTTCCACTGAACCAAATCATGGGAAAAACTTTGATCAGCTATAATTTTTTTTAAAAAGTGAAAAGTGATCCACCCTATAATGTACATGCTAATCATTAATAAGATTTTTCACTGCAACAAATTGGGTCATTATGTGCCAACTAATTGAGTTAAATTTTAATGTGGGAGTGTAATTGAGTCATAAGAGAATCATTCCCAAAGTAAAGTTAAAAGATTGGCAAGCTCATGTATGATAATATCGTCTTGTTAGTATTAAGACTCTTCTGTTATATAAAACTATTTTTCTATTTGGATAATTTGGATAGCCTGGGTAGCATTGAGAAGTCACATCAGCTATATGGGATCACAATTCTAGTTGATTGAAGCAGCATAGTCACAAATCTGTGACAGTGATGATAAAAACTAACCACATTTAAGACTACAGAAAGAAAAAAGAAATAAAAAGAAAAAGTACACGCAGTGACAATACCAACATATATATGGTAATGATAATGATGATAATGACAATGATAATGTTTATTGGCAGGAGACAGATTCCATGAAAAAGGGTAGTTTCCATCAAGGTAATGAACGATACAACTAATTAAACAATAATTTTAAAAGCCAAAAACAAAAAAGGACTACGGTAATAAAGAAATAATAATAATACACGTAAAGAAACGAGAAATAATAGAATTAGTAATAACAGCTTCATAAAAATAAGTACATGTAATGTAATGGCTAATGCTGGAGTTAAGGGGAGCTATAGACAAACACTTTCATACCAAGAGCTCCACAGTCTAGAAGACCTAAAGCAGGACTGATGAATAGCTTAGACAATTGGATTGTCCGAGTTTTTAATTCTTCGCTTTAGGCTGCATTGAGCACGCCTTGCTACCTCAGGGAGGCTCAGAACGTTGCGGTTAGTGAACATTTGACAGGCTAAGTACCTTGGAGGTAACTTATACAGCAGTCTATAAGATCTGTTGTAAAGCAAATTGAGGGTTCTGCAGGAGCCTTTTTTTATAATTAACTCAGAGTTGCTGTCTATAAATATTAGTGCAAAAAGTACGAAAAAGAGTGTTTAGCTTCGCTTGTACAGAATTTGAAGTTCTTCAGAATCATATTTGCTTAAGACCATTTTGAGCACTAAATAGATACTCAAACGTGGAATCTTCGTTTAGCACCTTTTTGAGTCTTAAGATAAATACTTTGCTGGTATTCGTTTTGAGCACATATTTGAAGGATTCGTAAATAATTTTTTTTAGACCAAATTGGTAAAAGAAATGTCTATTACTTTTTCTTTGCATCCAAAATACGTTTTAAACTTTTAGAAAAGTATCATTTATGAAGGTTTTATGAAACTGTCTTGTCCCCAAGACAAGATTACACATTGTCAAGATGTACCAAGTATTGTATTTGTGTTTCACTAATGTCGCTGCGTAAAACTTTGATTTTTATTTGTTGGCTTTGAATTATATTCCTCTAATGCGCCTCATTACATTACGTTTTCTAAACTATAACTTTTATAGTAAAAAAAATTTTGTGTTGAATAATCTTGGGTAACCCTAGTTTTGCTTCCGTCCGAATTGCTTATTCTGACGAAGGTCAAGCTTGTTGCTCTACCTTAGACCGACAGCTTAACGTGGAATCCGAACCACGACCCACCACAGGCGGTCAGAAACTACAAAGTCCTTGCCAAGACTCGATCTCACGACCTCCCGATCAGCAGCACAGCGATTTAACCACTAGGCTACCCAGGCCCAGGGGACCCATTTATCTACGAACCAAGTTTTTTATTGTGTCGCCAGGAATCGAACCCGGCTCCGATGGATTCGTAGTCAGCGATGCTAACCACTAAATCAACGAGGCACATACTACACCACCGATACTTAATGTTTAATTTTTTAAACATTGCGTAATGCGTATGGCGCAACAGTATCAGCGTCTTTCATGATACAAAAGGTTGAGTGAGGGTAATATTGTGAGTGTGCTCAGTTCCACCATATTGTGAGGTGTACACTTATATTCACTCATTTATTAACTATATTTCAGGGTATTTTGTTTAAAACTTATTTTTATTTGAGGTAAATTTCTTCTGTACTGTACGCTATTTTTTTTATAAGAAAAATTAACTATATTTAGTAAAATACCCTATTTCTTTGTTCGTTATATATTTGTAACAAGAGGATTACATCAATTTAATTTTGCCTTCATTGGAGGCCTAGAGGCAGTGCATGATTGGTTTTCTTTTCAGTTATGAATCTGTCTAAGCTCTATGCTTCAAAAACAAAGCCAGGAATTTAAACCTATTCCCACTGATAGTGATGAACTCCTGGCCTCAGATGACAGTAGTGATGAATGACTGGTCAGAAGATGGGAGATGATCAACTCCGGAAGAGGAGTTCACTCTTCACTCTTTACCGGAACTAACTGATACCAATGTTTTGATAAACCTGTAATATTAATATAATCAGTAATGAGTTGCGGAAACTTGCTTGGCCCATTGCGCTAACTCCCAGATTATTGTTACCAACACCATCGAGAGTCGAACCACGGCCCTCAGTATCTTCACTTTGCTTTCAGGGAAACGGTGTTACCCACTGAACTACGGGCTCCGGTCGCAAACACGTACTTACGGTTTTGAGAAAGATGGTGACAGACATTTACAAGTAACAAGTGAGGACACTGAAAAATTTATTGGGAGCTTATTTTTTGTGTCTCATTCATTTCCAGATTGCAGTCATATTGGTGTTATAGTATGAGAGTGCCACAGGTAGCTGACATCTTCTCGTATAGAGATGGTATAGAATAATAACCTGTTTGTATTTTACCCCCAGTATGGAGAACAAAAGCTAGATACACTTTATAAACTTAACAAGTCTTGGACGGCATTCGTGAAGGACTTTTGATTAGTCCCATCGAGGAGAGCCCTTGCGTTGATGAGCAGATTGTTTCACTCAAAGGACAAAGCCAACTGAAGTAGAATAAGCGTAAAAAGACACAAGTGAGGATACAAAGATTTTGTTATAGCTTGTGAATTTACAATGAAAAGGACAACAATGCTCTTGGCACAGGCTAAGCTGACTGTAGTGCAAGTGGGAATGTCGTTCTAGGACTAGCTAGGACTATTTTCAAGAAAGAAAATTACAAACTGTATTCTGACAGCTGGTTCAACAATACAAAACTTTGAACAACCTTTACAAAAGAAAAAATTTTTTGCTCTGCAAATGTGAGAATAAATAGGATTTCAGATTGCTGAATGATGACTGATTCTGAATTGATAAGAAAATGAAGAGGATTCTGTGTGGAAAAAGTTGCAACAATCGATGGCTTTGAACTTTACCATGTACAGTGGTTTGACAACCGTCCAGTAATACTCTTGTCTTCTTTTCAAGGAAGTCAACCTTTTGGTAAGGTAACTTGGTAGGACAGTAAATAAAAAGAGCTGAAAGAAATCAAATGTCCTACCCTTGTTAAAACTTATAACAAGCATAGGTTTCTTTTCAAGAAAGTGACGCAACAGAACAGCATTCTTATATATAATTATGTAACAAACCTTTGTGTTTGGTCGAGTTTGATTAGTGATCATTGTTAAATATTTGTAACACTCCCACATGACACTATAAGGTTAACTTTCTGGTTGTAATCAGAAGTAGTAACTTCTCTATTAATATGTATCATTATGTAAATATGGCATACTATACTTATCCAATGACACTCATTTTGAGAAAATTATCTTTACGATGTAATACTAAACATTTGTTTTAATAATACAAAGATACAAACGTGTCGAAGTTGTAAATTCACTTAAATTTTTTAAAAAGAAAACAGAATTATTACCACCACATTACATTAACCTTGTTTTGCTTCCGCCCGAATTGTTCATTCTGACGAAGTTCAAGTCTTTCACGCTACCATAGTACATTAAATTTTCACTTGTCACAAGGTGTGAAATTTTTTTTTTTATAAAAGAAGGGTAACTAATTTATTTTTACACTTACATTTCGGATATTCTATGTTCAAATAATTACTGTATTGTTTATACAATGAAACATTTGATTTTTAGTGTAATAGTATGTTTTAAATATTTTGAAATGTAAATTACCATTTATATTATAATTTATAATTTCGGATATTTTTAATTATAAATTACAAGTTATATCATAATTTGTACTTTTCAGATAAAAAGACGGAGCTATGTAACTGAAGACTTATGCAAGAGGTTGTGGAAATATTAAATTTTTCCCTACATTTTTAGCACTTTCATTTTTTTTATGCAGGAAGGAGGGAGCAAGGGCGAATGCCTGCAAAAGCGCCTCACCCCCCACCCCGCCTCCAATAGAAGAAGAGAGTGAAAATTAAGGTCAAAGGTTTTGGAGATGCCTAAACGATGCGTTCGAAAGATTGGAGGTCATAGACAGGAGGAAAGATGGAGTGAGGAACATTGTTCCAGAGTTGACCGGTTGAGTAGATGAAAGACTGAAAATACCGATTAACCCTTGCGTTAGAGAGTTGGACAGAAAAGGAATGAGACAGTGTCGAAAGTTTGGTACTGCGTGCTCTCCTTAAAGGAGGAGGAATGCAGTTAGAGAGTTCAGAAGAGTAGTGTCCATTATAATAGCGAGAGTAAAGAGAGAGTGAGGCAACATTGCGGCGAAGAGAAAGGGATTGAAGACAGTAAGAGGCAGGGAAATGATGAGACAAAACGCTTTTGATTCCACCCGGTCAAGTACGGCTGTGAGGGTTGAGCCACCCCATACATGAGAAACATACTCCATAAAAGGGCGAACAAGACCCATGTATAGAGACAGCAACTGAGTGAGGGTGGGGAAACTGTGGAGGCGTACAGCACACCTTACCTTTTAGAAGCTGTTTTGGAAAGCGAATATATAGTATGTCTAGCGCAATAGCAAAAGTTTCACCGAAATCCCGAAAGGAGGATGACCAAGAGTCAGAGAGATATACAAGAAAATGTCATTCGAGCGTCCCTTGCGGAACCCATAATGACGATCTGAAAGAAGATTGTGAGAAGGGAGGGTTTCAGAATCTTCCTGTTAAGGATAGATGAAAAAACTTTAGAAAGTCAAGAAATCAAAGCAATTGGGCCATAGTTGGAGGGTTGAGAGCGGTCACCCTTGTTTGGGACAGGCTGAATGAAAGCGAGCTTCCAACAGGAAAGAAAAGTACCAGATGAGAGACAAAGACGCAAGAGTTTGCATAGGCAGGGTGTCAGGACTGAAGCACAGTTCTTAAAAACAACAAGAGGAACACCATCAGGACGTACACCTTCCTAGAGTTGAACCCAGATAGGGCAGAGAGAACATCTTTGGAAGAGATTCTAATTTCAGACATAATAAAGTCAGAGGGAGGAGGAGATGGAGGAACAGCAACGGAGTCGTCCATAGTTGAGTTGGAAGCGAAAGTTTGAGCGAAACGTTCAGCTTTATCAGGAGAAGAGACGGCAACTGAGCCATCGGAATGGAAAGAGGAGGGAAAGAAGAGGAAGTAACGTTGTTGGAGAGGTTCTTAGCTAAATGCCAGAAACAGCGAGAAGAATTAGGATTCGATAGGTTTTCACATTTTTGTCTGATGAAGGCTGTTATCGGCAGCGGGGGAGCCAGAAGTGGGGAAATTTATGGTCCCCTCCCCAGTGGACTCCGAGGCTCTTGAAGTTGATGGCGCTTTTCTTTAAATTTTGAAAAGATTATATCGTGTGTAAGATATATGTATATGTAGTGAGGAATACTGAGCGAAGTGCGTGTTTGAGAGCATGCTGGACTGCTCACAGGATAGATGAGACGGAAAAAGATTAGCTAAGGAGGATAGTGACAGGAAAAACGGGAGTTGCAGCGCTCCCTATATTCTGTCTAACGTCTCCCTCAGAGTATTTCCCTGATCGGTTGGTGTCTACAATGTCCTCATAAACAGAAAATATCCATTGGAGTATTCTCCTTCCTAAATGTGTTCAATTTCATTAAAAGTACCCAAACTTAAATGAGAACCTAGAAACTTTTCATTATGGTAATCATTTTAGCATTTTCCGTTTTTGTGATATTTAAAAAATGGTATAAATTAAAAATTTAAAAAGTAATAATAATTACGATTTCAATTACTGTAAATTTCTACTTCATAGAAATCTAAACTAATAAATATTTCGTTACGTTTTTTGTATTTTTTACTTCAGCAAAATAGGAGGGATATCGAAAGATCAACTCTCGATTCATAGGACCAGCAGAGGGTTATACCGTTCATATACTCACAGGATCGTTTAAGTAAAGAGGGTGACAGTACTCCTCGATAGCATAGACGAACTTGACGTTGTCCTTTGCTTCATCCAAGTTATGAGTGACTCTGGCATCGGCTTCTTTCCAGTTCTTGAGCAACTTTGATCTCGCCATTTGCAAGAGCAAGATGGCACCGCGTACCTTGGTAAAAGTTGCAATAAATAATTTAAGAAGCGCAACAACCGCATTGAATAAGTCTTGCAACCAAAAATAAAGCAACAAAATTGTTAATAACACTTCATTAGTGTACCTCTTGGGTATCCATTTCCTCCGCCAAAAACTTGAACTTGGCATTGCGTCTTCGCCAGTATTCCAGTTCATCCTGAGGTCCTGCTTCGTCTTTCTCCTGACGTAACTGCTCTTGAGCAGTCAGAATCGACTCTGTTTATGGTGTATATGTATATATATATATATATATATATGCACACCCACAAGGAAGAGGAAAAAGTGATTCCAAGACCTTTCGTGTATTTAACAACAACCTTGCGTTTTGTGATGAGGTTTATTGCTAAATACACTAAAGACCTCTGAATAGCTTTTCCCTTTCTTTGTGGGTGTGCATCATTTATTATTTTTACTCGTTTAATTCTTAAATTAATCCCATACATATACAGTATATATATATATATATATATATATAGAAAGAAAAAGACAGACAAAGACTTATCGTTTACTGGGCTACGTCATAGCCACTTCGCAACACATCTTCCCGTTAGTTCAGCGAGGTTAGAAAACGCTGGGTTTATTGAACAGTGTTCAAATGACGTAGTTACCCGAGGTTCGAATCCCACGGACAGTTGTAGGCCACGTCCGTCAGGTGCATGACCTTTGCGTTACGAAGGAGATTAAACAGTTCGAGGCGTTATTATTGTTTTTGCTTTATCTGAACCATGGCAGTTGTTCACAATTTTTCAATTACAACCGAATATTATGTACATCAGTCATAGGCAGATAGCGTGATGTTTAAATAACTTTATCTCGAGAGGCAAGATCCCTAACAAACATTTTATAAATACGCTACGCTTGTATGAATCCTTTTTCACACACACACACACACACACACACAATGTGTGTGTATATATATATATATATATATATGTACACTACAACTCAGAATGGTCCCTTGAGAAATTTTTATGTTACACAGAGACCGTGCATGGAACAAGGAACTCTGAGATAATTAAATGCACTATAGTTCGAATTAGTAATAATAAATGGCAAATACTGTACTAAAGTTTTTCTTTTTCAAGATGGAAGCCCAACGTGGACAGCGGGTGACTAGCAAAGAGGCCCCCAAAATAGTTGTAGCACATTAAATCCGTGGGCAGACAGTTGAGCGCAAGACAATTGAGCGCAGCAACAATTGAACTCAACGACAATTGGTCAAAAGGTGAAATAAATAGCCGTTATAAAACTACATTAGAATTTATTAAAATTTTATTAAAATAAGTAAAATAAGAATTCTCTACTTTTGAAGGTCTATATGATAAGCTATAGCACGGAGATAATCGAAGCAATGTCTGTTTCTGTAGTCCTTAACAATGTCAATAATGGCTTTATTTGTTCGAATATAGTTGCTGTGTTTTGATTTATACTTTTGTCCAGAATCTAGTCTCACAATTTTATTTTGTGTGTGACTTTGCTCAAGTCTCAGGATATCTATAAGCTTATAAATTGTTGGATGGGAATGGCCGAATGACATTTGCATCGCTCGATGCCAACCTTCAACTGAATTGTTTGTTCGAGGGTGCTCACATTGGACACGATCGTAAACACTCCACACTGTTGGCTGGAACAGAGGATTTCTCCTGCCTCTCCTAAATGGTCTACCAATCCACGTGTCCTCGAAGTAAATCAACAAATCTTCAAGCTCTTCAGGCATTATGTCTTGTAATGATTCGAATACATCAATGATGTCACTTGCAGGAACAAAGGCCAAAGCAACCAACATTTTGGAGAAACTACGTATCTCTTCGTTGGTACCATACAGTTGTACCAAAGATAGAGCTTGAATCTTCCGCCAAACAGCCTGGCCTAAATGAAAGACATCTTACCACATGCGCATTACTGAAAACTGAACACAGCATTACGAAAGGCCTTTTCGTAGTCACAGTATGGTGTTGGGTGCGATTGCTTCGTCCATTAGAAGAATTTGATTCAGAGCACGATATGTTTCCTCTGATTTATTCTGAAGCAAAATGTAAATCATAGGAAGGACACTTCCTCTATAAATTGCGTGAATTACAAAGCTGATAAAACAGCTGTGGGGCTATTTTAAACGTTCCATCTGCCAACCAATTTTTGTTTTCTTTGATTAATGTCAAGTTTTCAGGAGTACAAAATATGAAAAATCGATCAGGGTCATTAGCTCCATGCTGTGTGGGATAAAAAGAACGAAGTTTTAAAAAATATATAAATATTCTATCTTAAGAGCACAGTTAGCTTACTTGGCTGGTTTAAGTTATTTAAACATTTGATGTAATGCATTTTAACATTTTTCTGTAAAAAGTGAAATAAAAGCACAGTAATAAAGATAAAGAAATGCAATAAATAAATATTTATACCGCTAATATAACATGGACTAAAAAAATAAATACAATAGTGGAGTAAAAACAAAATAAATTAAAAATGCAAAAACACCTTGGAGTGAAACTAACCTTTTTAAACAGAGTGACACGAGAAGAGACACTAACTATAACTTAAGAAGGGTCGACAAGCTAAACTTGTTTGTAGGGAGTTGGTTGGTTAGTCTCTTTTAGTTAGTCTCTTTTAGTCTCTTTTAGGCAACATTTAGCGCTCAGTTGTTGCTGCGCTTAATTGTCGTTGCACTCAATTGTCGTTGCGCTCAATTGTCGGCGCTCCCATTAAACCGACGTGTTAAGTGCCTTGAAACGTGGACGCTCAACTTTTCCGGTTGAGGTTTAAGTTTTGGTTTTGGTTAAAAATACAATAGTTACCCTTTTTCTTTGATATATTCGATCCGACGTAAATGCATCGAGTTTTTTGTGTATATTGAAGTTCTGAATGTTGCAGTTTGGGAAACTTTAAATCCTCGACCCCTGTCCCAAAATTGGGTCGTATCTGCTCAGCATATATAGCTGGTGAGGGAAGGTATAATTTGGGGCCTCTTTGCTAGTGACCCATTGCTCACGTTGGTCTTCCATCATGTAAAAGAAAAACTTTAGTATTTGTCATTTACCACCAAGCATATGATTCTACATGAGCACCATCAGTATCTCTACAGAATTCGAATCTGTCAGCAGCATTGCGGAACACATTTTGAAGCATGACAGGGGTTATTTTTGTAACTGCTGTTACGATACGAGCACGTAAATGTCCCAGGTTCTTTCAGATGGCATTTTAAACACCGTCGTCTTTCAACAAGATGGGGCACCTTGTCATTACGCAAACATTGTTCGGGAGTACCTAAATGAACGATTTCCAAATCAGTGGATCGGACGTGGAGGTAACAGGCCCTGGGCGGCTCGACCTCCTGACCTAAAGCGATTGGATTTCTTTGCATGGGGCTTTATCAGATCAAACGTCTATCAATCGAGGGTTATAGATCTGCAAGATTTACGTGCTCGTATCGTAACAGCAGTTACAAAAATAACCCCTGTCATGCTCCAAAATGTGTTCTGCAATGCTGCTGACAGATTCAAACTCTGTAGAGATACTGATGGTGCTCATGCAGAATCATATGCTTAAGTATTCATTAAATGTATGCCTTCTATTATATTGTTATTGAATTTTACCCTTTTTGCTACGTTTTCACTGAAATAGATAGGGACTTTATAAACACCCTGTACAGTGTACAGTAATAAGATTCCATATGATTACTGCAAGTCTATATGAACAGATACCACAATACAACTTTTTATATACTAGTGAATTTGAACAAAAAACAGACATTATACAACCATCCTCCACACTCCCTCATTTATCTTCCCACCCACCAGTCTCGCGTATATTAAATCATTATGTAACAATACTAATAAAGCTGTTTGTAGAGTCAGTGTACAGCTTTAAACCTTTACTAACTTACGAACCTACACGATTATATATATATATATATATATATATATATATGACATTGAGCGAGAAAAAGATTGAAACAGTGTGAGAGAGAGCGAGGTAGAGGGGCAGAGAGAGTTAGTGGGAAATGGCTTATCGATTGTTACACAAAAAACTTTTTAACAGTTTCGATGTGAATACCAGTAACTGATTATCAAAATCACATAAGAATAATCCATGGCTATACTAGCATAAATATATTTATATATACTTATAAATTCCCACAATATTATACTAATGTTTGTGAAATGACGTTGATGGGTCGGTCAAACCGTGGAGTTGATATGGTTACTTCTTGTCGCCGTCCAGGAGAGACTACGTATGGGCGTGTCAGGGGAAACCGTAAGGTGACGGTTGCATGAAGCAGGATATCACCACCGGTTTGTGGCTGATGCCTATTATATTAATAGTGTTTTCCAACATAAACGAATCTCTCGGTAAGATAGATTTGAAGCTCTTCACAATGAAACCTATTCATGCTAAATGGATCGTCTCTGCATGGGATAACCTACACAAAATGAGGGAGACCATTCGGAAGGGTTGGTAAATTAGTGACATTAATGACATTCTTGTTATACAGTAATAATACAGTATAATTTAAAATGTTTTTACTGCTGTTACGTTACAATGTTTTATTACAATATACTGAATTTACTTTTCAAATAAAGTATTTTAATGATCTAAGTTTTATTTTCTTACTATCTTCCAAAGATTAGTTTAAATTGTCAAATTTTCGGCTACTGGATATTTTCACGTAAACTATAGCCTACACGAAAAACGTGAAAATTTCCTGCAGGCGAACATTTCACATTCGCAAGTACTGTATATAAAAAGGGCAACATCCTATTTTGGCGTCCCAAATTATTCAACCAGCCAAAAATAAACGGCACTCCAACGCTTTCAAATTACTTGTTTATGTTAATTAGGTTAATTGACTGCACGGTTAGGTCAACTGTACGCCCTTGACGATTGGTTAGGTTAAGTCTTGATATTTTCGTTAGTTTAAACGAAAATATAACGACTTAACCTAACCAATCGTCAAGGGCGTACAGTTGACATAACTGGTTGGTTGAATAAGTTGGGACGCCAAAATAGGATATCGCCTATAAAAAGTTCTATTGTAGTTGCTCTTCATATAGATTTGCAGTAATCATAATGGAACCTTATTACTGTATAAGACTAGTAAACTACATGGAGTTAAACGCTGTTCACGATCATATTAATTGTTTATCTTTATGAACAGAGACATTACATTATAATTACCTGTCTGTCAATGACTGCACATTCAATTGTCCTTTAGATATACATGTTTGTGTTATATGTTGTTGGGCTCGGTTGTTCCCCCTCCACCTAGGGTTGCCAGGTCTCCGGTTCTGGGCCGGAGTCTCCAGAAACTGAAGTATTATTTATAAGGAAATAAGAAACTAAGCTGGTTATGTATGTATTTTTTCGTGATCAATTAATTTTGTGGAAAAAATGAGGAAGTTTATATATCGGTTCAGCTACATAAACAAATAATGATGAGCTTCTTAGGTAAAATCTCCGGATTTGGAAACCATCTGATCTGGCAACCCTACCTCTACCCCCACCTTCCCCAGTTGGGGTACCTTGACTAACACTGCGGCGTTGCCACATGTACGGAGTCGCCTGTGAGGTGAGGCACATTACATATGCGGGCAACTGTACGCAAGTTTCTTCTCGCTTACCCTTTCCCCCTCCCTTATTCAGTCTCTCTGCCAACATACTACTACACTATATCTTACGAAGTGAATCTAAGTCTGAAGGAGGAACGGTAAATACATAGAATATTCTCAGATAGTATACGAAGAAAAAGTTTGAGGACTGTTAAGCTACGATATTCTAGCAAAGCATATCTACGTTATCATAGCATAGCATTAGGCCTGTTCAAAAATCAACTTTTTCTTATTTTCATAGGTTTCTGTACATTTTCCCATGCCTTTTGGCCTGAAAAAGCCGGAAATCACAACTATTTTGACCTAGGATGTTGGGAAGCATTGCCGCATGGAGCTTTAAATTTTCTGCCTTGAAATCGGCCAAAGCGCCAATTCCGGGGTCCCTTGAATTATGTTTTGCACTTTAACTTTTGATCTAAACAAGATAGAGCAACAAATTAGGTATCAAATGAAAGAGCATAAAATTAATAAATAATAATAATAATAATAATAATAATAATAATAATAATAATAATAATAAATAAATAATAATTAATAATAATAATAATAATAATAATAATAATTATCTATCATTTTTCAGGAAACAACAGAAACTCAATCAGAATCTAGAAAACCATCTACAAGTTACAACTTCACAATGGCATTAAGCAAGGAGCTGAGGGAGCTCCGTGGGCGCACAGTTGATATCTCAGAACCTCCACGTACTGTCCACAGGCAGGTGTCAACTGGGCCATGTACCAGATCTCTCACTGAAAGTTTCCTGGTTGGATACCCTTCAGCTTTTATCAGTGGTTCCCAGCTTCCCACCAACAGACAGGCGTTCCAGTATTTCCTTAATCTTCAGAATTTACCGGAAAATGCAGGGAGGCCCATGGTTCAAGACCTTGCATATGAAACAGTTGAATCTATCATCCCATTCTGGCAGATGGCTAGGATCAAGACAATGACCAAGTACAACGCAATGAAGCTCTTCATGAAACTACATGAGAAACATCGTGCTCTGGTGAAAAGCAAAGGAAGAGCAAGTAACCCTGGAGGAAAAAGAGGAGCATTTGTGCTGGAATTAGACAGCCTGTTCGATATAGGACTCCAGATGCAATCCAGGAAATACAGAACAAGAGACTGTTATCCAGAGAGAAGAAAGATGAGGATATCAGGTTCTACGAAGACCAAAAGACTGAGAGGAAAGGTCATATGTCTGGTCATGACAAGATTTTTGAGACAAGATCCCTGCAGCAAGCAGCGAGGAATGAAAGACTGCAGCATAGACAAGAACAAGGTAAAACTAATTACTTTGAACGTTACAATAAGTTTTAAGTTTTACTCCATTGCGATATTTAGCATGTACTTAACAATTACTGTCTTAACATGTTGTACTATTTTACATCTGCAGCAGAACAAGAGGCAGTTGTTCATGTGGATGACATTACCTGGGGTGACTCAACTGACAACGACGCTAACACAGAGGACATGGATTACCATCAGCCTCGTCCTGGATGTTCTCACCATCAAGACACTGTGACTAGTGTGACTTTGACATTTCCAAGGAAGGTCATGGAATGTGATGTCATCTGCAATACAGCTGATCGTCTTGGTTTATCAGACAATCAAGTTACTGCCATGGTTTCTGCCACCTTGAAAGCTGGAGGGGCTGATCTGGATAACTTCGTCATCTCAACCTCAACAACACGTCGCAACAGAATGCTGTCCAGGTATAATATCAGCCAGAGTCACATGTCCAAGTTTTGTGAAAACCCCCCACAGTACGCTGCCTTACACTGGGATGGAAAGTTGCTCAAAGATGTCTTGGGCAGTGAACCTGGAAGTACCTCAGAGACTTTAGCTGTGCTAGTGTCTGGTCCACCTTCATACACTGAAGGAAAGTTATTGGGGTACCTGTCATCGACAATTCTTCTGGCACAGCTCAGGCTCAGGCTTCAATGGATTTACTGGAGACATGGGAACTTACGGATAATGTTACTGCCCTTGTTTTTGACACTACATCCAGTAACAGTGTTGTTCACAGAGGAGCTGCCAAACTGCTAGAGAAAATGCTGAACAAAAAGGTGTTTTATCTGGCCTGTCGACATCACATCCTGGAAATCCTGGTAGGAGCAGTTTGGGAGAAGCTGTTTGGGAAGGTGAAGGGGCCAGATAATCCCTGGTTTGAGCATCTGAAGGATGTTTGGACGGACTTGTCCAAGGAAAACCCAAAGATGCTGGCTATCAACAGCAAATGGCTGAAGGAAAAGAAGAAGAACAGTGAAGAAATACTCCAAGACATTCTAACAGCAGAAAGGCTTCCAAGAGCCGACTACAGGGCAATGGCTGAACTGACAGTCATTGTTCTTGGAGGAACGCCTCCTCGAGGTATTCACTGGAGTCGACCAGGCGCCATTCATCAGGCCAGATGGATGGCCAGAAACCTGTACTCCATGAAACTGCTGATGTTTGCAGATCAACTTGAGTACGACGAAGACACTGTATCAAAGCTGGAAAGACTCAACACCTTCCTTGCGCTGTTCTACACTCCTGTATGGATGATGTCAATGTCTGCTGCAGATGCTCCCGTGAATGATCTAAGTCTAATCCAGGACATGTTGAAGTACAAGAAAACTGACCCAGAGCTTGTTGATGCAGTACTTAATAAGATGGAAAACCACAAATAATACCTGACGCAGGAAGTCGTGCCATTTGCCCTGTTCAGCAGTAGATTGAGTGACACATTGAAGCACGACATTGCTGCCCAGTTACATGCCACTGAGAAGCCAGACAGCTTCAGAACAGGAAAGCCTCTATTCCAGAGAGTCACAGCTAAGACCACCCTGGTTGATCTCATTGGCCCAGAATCACATTTCCTGCTGGACACACTGAACATTGGATCCGAGTGGCTTCTGGAACCTGTCACGTCTTGGCCACAGAATGAGGACTACAGAAAAAGCGTTGGACTATGTTAAGAATCTGAAAGCGGTGAATGACATTGCTGAACGTGGTGTCAAGATGATGAGCGACTTTGCAAATGTCATAACAACAGATGCCAAGCAAAGGGACTATCTCCTTCAAGCTGTGGAGTTCAACAGACGCCGCTTTGACAGCTTCAAGAAACAAACTCTCAACAACTGACTGTATAAATGTCATTATGAAATTAATCATCATGTAATGCTTTCACTTCTTGATCGATTAGACTTGTGACAAAATGTTAATCTCAAATTTGTGTCATGAATAAGGCGCCTTGTCTGCCTTGAGTGTGAGAAAACGAATTTGTGATATTTCTGAAATCTTTGTATGTACCAATGTGCCATTTCTTGTTCCAAGACTATCATAATTGTATAAGTTAGAAAGAGGATTAAAAACACTTTAATTTGGTGCCTATTTTGTTGCTCTATCTTGTTTAGATAAAAAGTTATAGTGCAAAACATGATTCAAGGGACCCCGGAACTGGTGCTTTTGGCCGATTTCAAGGCAGAAAAATTAAAGCTCCATGCGGCAATGCTTCCCAACAACCTAGGTCAAAATGGTTGTGATTTTCGGCCTTTTCAGGTCAAAATGCATGGGAAAAAGTACAGAAACCTATGAAAATAAGAAAAAGTTGATTTTTGAACAGGGCTAGCATAGCATATTTAGATGAGAGTACCGTGAATATATTAATGTCATATCAAATATCTCTAAAATTGTAAAACTGTGTTTAAGAATGTTTGAGAAAATCTAAATTAAAACTCTGAGCTCATCCTCAGCGATTCATTCTCTGATCTCGTGGCAATCATTTTCTAAATCAGCCACGAAATATTTTGTTTTCTAAGATGATGAAATCATACATTTGATCAAAAGTGAGATTTATCTGGGATACACCATTTAATCTGTCTATGACCTTCAGTAAATCAACTCTGACCCAATGGCGTAGCTTCGGAGGGGCAGAGGGGGCGACTGCCACCCGTGATCGGAAAAATATCTGGCTCAGTCGGAAATCTAGAACCGGTTGTAAAAAAATTTTGGCAATAAAGGAGAGAGAGAGAGAGAGAGAGAGAGAGAGAGAGAGAGAGAGGGAGAGAGAGATATATACATTTCCCTGTGGCCAATTTTAAATTCAGCTTCTCATAATAATACATTACATTATAGCATGGCTAAGCCTGTGACGTAGTGGCTTGAAAAACATATATTAGTCAAGGAAAAGGTGCCAAATTTGTCCAGTCGGGAATTTATGGCACATTTGCCCCCCTCCCCTGAAAAAAGACCACGCTACGCCATTGCTCTGGCCTCAGTAACGAAGGAGCAAATTTCACCTATCTGTTTCAGCCATCCGCAGACAGACTTCTCTACAGCGGTCACATGGTCGGGGCAGGTAAGGAGGGCCTGAATTTCCGTCGCTCCCCCACGAAGGTTCACTTTCCCCTCTACTGCTTCAAGGGACACACGCTCTCCCAAGATCAATTCGCACACTGTGGCAAAAAGATTTTTTAATTGTGGTATATATATATATATATATATATATATATTATAAATATTATATATATAAATATATATATATATATATATATATCAGGTTGTAACATAAATTCTGCTCGATTAGAAAACGGACGATATATAATAGAATAACCTCAAGATAATGTGAAATAGTTTTAGAAATTTTACAAAATACAAGCGGACACAGGTTCGCACATGTTTTATCACGATACAGAATGATATAGAATGACTTAGGCTAGTGTAGGATTAGGGTAGTGTAGGAATAGGCTAATGAATATTTTCTCTGGTGTTTTTCATACAGTTACAACGCCACCCCTACGATATACAGTAATTGAAAAAACATGGAGCCCACGAAAGAGCATATTCGACATGTGATGCTGTATGAGTTCCATAAAGGATCTAACGCTAGTGAATCCGCAAGAAACATTCAGAGTTATGGAAATGATGTGAGCGAATGGATGTGTAGGAGATGGTTTGAGAAGTTCAGAAATGGAGACCAGTCTGAAAGATTATCAACGAACAGGACGACTAAATGAGTTGGATGAAGAGTTGCTGAAAACAACAGTGGAGGAAAACCAACGGTAACTGTAAGAGAACTTGGCCTGCAACTCGGCGTTAGTCATATGACCATTCATCGTCATTTGAACTGTTAGGAAAAGTAGTGAAGGTTGGAAAATGGGTTCCGCATGATTTGTCACAAGCGAATCTTCAACATCGAATCGATATTTGCACATCACTGCATTCTCGGCAACTGCAGGCACCGTTTTTGAATCGGATCGTCACTGGGGATGAAAAATGGGTCCTCTAATACAATATTAAGCGTCGACATCAGTGGCTTAGCCGTGAAACAAAGCCTGAACCTCAGCCAAGGAATGGACTCCATCCAAAGAAAAATTTGCTCTGCGTTTGGTGGGATATGCAAGGAATTATTCATATTTTGAGCTTCTGCCAGATAACCAAACAATCACAGCTGAAATTTACTGCCAACAACTCCAACGATTGAAGATGGTATTACAAGAAAAACGTCCTGCATTAATTAATCGCAGAGGTGTTCTATTCCACCAGGATAAGGCGCGCCCCCACACTGCTCGAATCACCACTGCCCAATTGGAGGCATTTGGTTGGGAAAAAATGCCTCATCCACATTATTCTCCGGACATCGACCTTCAGACTAACATTTATTCAGAAGTCTGCAACACCACCTAGATGGAGAAAAGTTGCAATCCAGGGAAACTATCGAAAACGAAGTGATCGCTTTTTTTAACTCGAAACCAAGGGATTTCTTCGAACGTGGCACAAAAAAACTTTTCTACAGGTGGGAGGAGGTTATAGAAAAAGAAGGGAATTATATTGATGATTAATTTGTCATTATGTCATTTAATTTTTGTTCTGAATAAACTAAAAAATCGAGCAGAATATATGTTACAACCTTATATATATATATATATAAAGGAACAACAAAACTAATCCATATACAAACATTTAATATTCATATATTCAGAGCTTTCGACATTTCTGTCATCGTCAGTGCTAAAATTATATATATATATATATATATAATATATATATATATATATATTATTATATAACCAACTATGAATTTAAAACAATTTAAATACTGACAAATACCACAACAACAAAAAAAAATTAAGACAGATATGAAATTATAAAATTAAAATATAAAATAGTCTAAAAGAAACCATAAAAAAGGGGCTTACCTTTAAGATAAGAGTGAATGTAAGTAAAAACATTATAAAATAATTTCGGGGAATATTATGGAAAAGTTTAAAATATAAAACATTAAAATCTAGAAAACTTTAAAAAGAACAAATCAGGTAAAAGTTACTCAATCACAGGCACAGCAAAGAATGAGAAAGGATGAAAGAATTTGTTAACAGGCACTAACTTGGTAGGTAGGTAGGTAGGTAGGTAAAGGAAGTTTTATTGAATGATAGTGAGGTTATGGAATAGGGCTTGATGATTTATATTCGGTTTATGTTTAAAAATGAGTATTGTTTCAAAGAGGGATAGGTCGTGCTTATTGGCTTTTGCAATTATTGAAAAGTTCTAGATTTAATTGGGTGGTCTAACTGATGGAAGTGGGAACGTATATGTAATTGGGAGGGATTTGTAAGTCTATTATTAGTACGGTTACTAATACCCTCGCGTTCATCGATACGAATTTGGAGTTGGCGTGCAGTCATGCCAACGTACGACGATGCGCAATCGTCACAAGTATATTTGTAAATAACCGATGAGCACAAGGGCTTTGGAATTAAATCTTTAAATTTAAAAAAGGAATGTAATTTACATTCTAATGTTGAAATACATTTAACAGAAATTTGCGGATGAAATCTATTGATTAGTTTACTAATTTTCTTCTTCAACTCTTCAACACAAGACACTCGGATCCAAAATAGGGAAATTTAAAATATAGAGCCTTCTTCCGTACTGTAATTACGACGATTTTAATTTTATTAGAAAATTTTTAGTTCATGAATCTTTTTGTTACACTGTCAATAAGTTTAGAAGGGAAACCATTACATAGTAAGAACTTTTTAAGGAATTCCAACTCGACATGAACAAGATGGTAATTGGAGCAAATCTCGTATGAACGGTATAAGAGGGTAAGGATAAGGTTATGTTTGTACAGTACTTAAGTGGTGCTAAACTGTCAAATTTTACAGACTTAGGAATGATATATATATATATATTATATATATATATAT
Source organism: Bathynomus jamesi (assembly GCA_023014485.1). Taxonomy (NCBI): domain Eukaryota; kingdom Metazoa; phylum Arthropoda; class Malacostraca; order Isopoda; family Cirolanidae; genus Bathynomus; species Bathynomus jamesi. The sequence continues at coordinate 26,412 of JAJOZX010015431.1, read as the reverse complement.
ATATATATATATATATATATATATATATATATATATATATATATATGCACTAAAATCACAAAATAACACGTGACCTTATTAATAAGCAAACAACCACAGGGAAAAGGAAACACAACGTCCGAGCGCTTTCGTGATATATTCACATTATCAAGGAGGAACAGAAAATGTGAATATATCACGAAAGCGCTCGGACTTTGTGTTTCCTTTTCCCGTGGTTGTTTGCTTATATATATATATATATATATATATATATATATATATATATATATATACAGGGTGGGCCAAAACTATTACCCAACTTTTGAAAAATATTGTGGCTCACCCTGTATATTGATCTTACTGCTGAGGCCGTATGTTGTATCCATACTTTTACTCTTTCAAACGATGGCTTTGAATCTAGATTCAACGCCCAGGAGTAGAGGTACAGGCTCACAAATGGAGGGAGGTATCAGAATATGGTGCTCAATTGAAAGGCGGTTAAAGTCAGCAACTGATACTTTCAGATGACAGTCAGTTTCTCCATAAATAATTAATTTTCCTAATTTTTATACAAAATAATTAATTTATTTCCTTTTCATTTCAGACCATCATTCTGCTATAGTGGTGGAAAAGTTATAACATAATGAAATACTCTTTGGAAGATGAAGCACTGATATTGAACCTGCGTAAGGAGAAACACTGGGGTGCAAAACGAATGAAGAAAGCGTTTCCAAATAAATGATGGACGATACCTGGACTTCAATATCTCACAAAGAAAATCGATATCACAGGGTCGACCAAACGAAAAGAAGGCAGTGGAGGGCCAAAAACATCACGTACTGAGGAAAATATTGACACGGTTTCATCCATCACATGCAGTCAAGAAGAACGGCCCAACACCCACAAGTCCTTTAGAGAAATTTCAAACACTACTGGTATTTCTTGCTCTAGTGTTCGTCGTATAGTAAAAGATGATCTGGGTCTTAAATGTTTTAAAAGAGTCGAAGTTCATAAGCTCACTGCATCAAATAAGCAAGCAAGAGTTGAAAAATGTCGTGCTCTGTTAGATCGATTCCCAGACAGAGAAGTGTCGAAAATATGGTTCAGCGACGAGAGAGTTTATTTGGCGATGTTAGGTTGAAAGCGGAACTGTAGTCGTTGAGGATTGGCTGAATACTGAGTATATAAAGGGACTCAAGTATGCGGAGGTCGATTAGTTGGTTGGCAGAATTAATGATTTTGAAATTGGAGGGAAGTAACGGGTGGTTGTGAAGGTGGCAATGATCCTTTATTGCTGATTTGGAGGGTTTGTTCAAGGGCTGAGAAGTTCTGGTAGAAGTGCCATGATGCTCGTCCACTCTTGTTTGGTATTGGGATGGTACTGCCAATATAGAAGAAACTTTAAGTGGGGATTGATAAATATTATTAAGAAAGCTTCTGGTTAAAGATTAGGGTGGATCGATTTTACATTTTTTTCGATTTCCATATTCTAATAGAGACAAAAACTTGCGCATGCATGAGAAAATAGCTTCTGCAAAATCTTAGCTTAATAGGTAATCATCTTCTGCCCCCGGCAGAGCGATGAAAATTATATTTTAGTAGTCAAAAACGTATTTTTAAACCCTAGCCTAGAGTCATAAAATTTTGCGTGTGTGTGTTATTTCATGCCTAAGCAACGATATAAATGCTATGGGAAATATATAAATGCATTATTTAAGACAAAGAGCCGATCTGAAAATATGTATAATATACATATTTTCAGATCGGCTCTTTGTCTTAAATAATGCATTTATATATTTCCCATAGCATTATATCGTTGCTTAGGCATGAAATAACACACACATGCAAAATTTTATGACTCTAGGCTAGGGTTTAAAAATACGTTTTTGACTAATAAAATATGATTTTCATCGCTCTGCCGGGGGCAGAAGATGATTACCTATTAAGCTAAGATTTTGCAGAGGCTATTTTCTCATGCATGCGCAAGTTTTTGTCTCTATTAGAATATGGAAATCGAAAGAAATGTAAAATCGATCCACCCTATTAAAGATTGTAACAGATGTTTTAGGAAGGAGTTATTAATGCTGAAATTATGAATGAATTCTATTTCATGGTGGAAAGATAAGTACGAAGAGCATAGATGATAGGTGCGGTGGATTAAAATTTTAATCAGCATTAATAACTCTTTCCCAAAACATCTGTTACAATCTTTAACCAGAAACTTTAACTTATCAACCCACCCTTAAAGTTCCCACTTTTAAAAAAGACGTACAATATTTTTCATTTTCCTATTACGACCACATCAGCCACAAAATACTTTCAGAACTCCGTCTCCTACTCACCCCGCTTTACCACCAAATTAAATTTCATTTTGTCTTCACCAACAACAATAGTATCAAATCTTACCTTAACCATAAAGAAAAAACACCCCAGCCACTTGCTTCGTCCACTATCTACGCTTTTAATTGTGTTCGCTGCAAAGCGAACTATATTGGCAGTACCATCCGCCAATACCAAACAAGAGTGGACGAGCATCGTGGTATTTCTACCAGAACTTCGCAGCCCTTGAACAAACCCTCCAAATCAGCAATAAAGGATCATTGCCACCTTCACAACCACCCGTTACTTCCCTCCAATTTCAAAATCATTAATTCTGCCAACCAACTAATCGACCTCCGCATACTTGAGTCCCTTTAAATACTCAGTATTCAGCCAACCCTCAACGACTACAGTTCCGCTTTCAACCTAAACATCGCCAAATAAACTCTCATATTGAAAAGAAATCCACCATCACTCGCCTGGCTCCATCTTTCTAATATGGATTTTTTCAACAAGCAACCATCCCCAATCTTCTGTACAATTAGTCTTTCACCACGTTAGCAACCTGGTAAGACCCCCACTTAATTCTGATTCACCTTTTAACCATTTTATATTTTTACTTAGTGTCCACACTCTTATACTTTATATTATTTCATTTTTAATCTTTTAATTTTAACTTAATATATATTGTAACCATTGTCGCACGTTCATTTTAATACATTGTTTGTTTTTGTTTATTACTTATTTATTTCTATCTGATTTTAAACTTTTTAGCACCAAGATGGAAATTGAACTTTTCCGAAACGTTTGTAAATAAACATGTACCATCTTTTCGTCGTCCTGTTCCTCGCTAAGCTATGTTTCCCTAAGAACAAACCACTCAACCAAGTTTTATATATATATATATATATATATATATACAGGGTGTCCCATAAGTCCGGCATCATAGGAGAAATTCATATTTTTCTATTTCTACAAACCATAATTCATATTTTTCTTATGCTCGGGATGCCAATTTCCCGTCCACCATTCTGTTCAGTGACGAGGCTGTTTTTTATGGAAATGGTGAGGTAAATCGACAGAACACCCGCTACTGGTCTCAAAACAACCCTCACTGGTATACCTCTTCAAAGAACAAGTGCATCTCGGGTGATGGTATGGTGTGGCATTTGGAAGATCGCGTCATAGGCCCCCTCTTTTTCGATGAACATGTCACTGGAGGCACCTACCTACGTATGCTCAAGGAAGAAGCATTTCCCAGTGTCTTGAACGAAGAAGGAAATTTCCCAACATGGTTCTAGCAAGACGGCGCTCCTGCACATTACAGCACCCAAGTAAGGGAATACCTGTACCAACAATTCCCTGGTCATTGGATAGGACGTCGAGGACCTGTGGAATGACCAGCTAGAAGCCCGGATCTCACGCCACTAGATTTTTATCTCTAGAGCTACTTGAAAGCGCTGGTATACGCAGAGAAAATTAGGAGTGTTGAACATTTGCGGCAGCGCATTATTGAGGCATGTAACACCATTACTCCTGCCATCATTCACCGTGTGCTTGCTGACTGGGTATCACGTCTGAATTTGTGTATTGAAAACAATGGTGGACATATTGAACACGTTCTGTAAATAAAAGCTTTTGTTTTGCCTTTTTTTATTATTTTTCCTATGATGCCGGACTTATGAGACATCCTGTATATAATTAAAAACCCGCAAGAAAATATAAATTAAGATCCAAATAACGTTTCCAGCCCCTATAAATGGGCCCTTTTCATTTCAGATAGAATTTTAAAAAAAGAACGCAAGTGGTCTCTGGTCGAACTAAAATTGAATGAAGTAACTATAAAAACAATAAAAAATGTAAAATGTCAACCAACAAACTAAGGTGGCTGGTTGTTACCTCTAAGCCAAGTAACAAACTTGATACGTTTAATATTTTAAAGTTTGTTCTTTGGCTGAAACGTAACAACCAGCCACCTTAGTTTGCTGGTTGTCTTTAAAAAAAAAAGGTGCTTTCCTGTTAAGAGGAATACCCAACCACCCACCACCAAACTGTTTATGTATTTTTGCTCTCGTCATTTTCGTTTAAACTAACGAAAATATCACAACTTAACCTAACCAATCATCAAGGGCGTACAGTTGACCTAACCGGGCATTCAATTGACCTAACCGGGCATTGAATTAACCTAACAGGTTAATATAACTGAAAATGCCCGGTTAGGTCAACTGAATGCCCAGTTAGGTTAACTGAATGCCCGGATAGGTCAACTGTACGCCTTTGATAATTGGTTAGGTTAAGTTGTGATATTTTCGTTAGTTTAAACGAAAATGACGAGAGCAAAAATACATCATAAAGAGTTTGGTAGTCCCGATAATACGTAAGTACCAAATTTATTAATCATTTAAATGAAATTAGTTAATATGTAAGCGATAATCAGGTAGTAGGGGGCCAAAATGTCTTTATGTCGTCTAAAATCGCAGAAAAAACGTCGCTGCTTTCGGTACGTTATCGCCACATGAATTCCGCAAGATACGAGTCCAGATGATGGCGGGCGGTTGGGTATTCCCGTTAACAGGAAAGCACCAAAAAAAAGTTATTTCATTCAGTTTTAGTTCGAACAGCGACCACTTTCGTTGTTCTTTTTCAATTCTTTCCAAAATGAAAAAAGGCCCATTTGTAGGGGCTGAAAACGCTATTCGGATCTTATTTTATATTTTCTTGCGGGTTTTTAAATTTCTAAAAAAAATTCTGCTGTTATTGCAGTTTTATATAATCTATATATATATATATATATATATATATATATATATATATATATTACTTAGTATTAATACCTGCTTCACAAACGCTGTTAAACATGAAAATTGTACCTTGTAAACACGATGCAAAGGATCTGAGCCCGGCCAGTAAGTGGTCTCTTGCGGATACGCCCCCTGGGGATGAATCAAGATCAGAAGGATTCATGGTCACTGCCGGGACGAACACTTTGCTTAAGAGGCGTTGCACGGACCGTAAAAGCACACCGGGGCTCAAACCCGCTTGAACAACAACGAAAAGAATCTCCTGATGATGTGGAAAGAATTTTTGTTCGGTCAGTTATTTTCCATTTTGATGAAGGTGAAGCGTCATATTCATCATCATTTCCTTTGACAACACTTTTAATGGCAGTTCTAGTGCCTTAATTTATCTATTTTAATCTAACTTTAGTTTAATCTTGTTGAACCACACCAAATATTCTGTTATAAGCTAACCTAAATGTAACCTTGGCATTTTGTCTAATTTGCAAGAAGTGATCTTAGAATTTGGATTATGAAATCTTAATTGTAAAGGGTGATCCAGAGAAATGGGACCCAAAAGAAACCCCTGTAACTCTTAAAGTATAAGTCCTTTCATAAAATCATACGCATCATTCGAAAGAGGATAGTTACAAGTTTGTACAGGATTGTATAGGTTTTGACAATACAAGACAAGATAAGATACAAAACAAAATAAAAGTGTTAGTTAAAACTAACCCTTCAAGATGACTGCATGGACTGTGGAACAACTGCGTTTCATAACTGAGCAATATTATGAGCATGGAAGAAGTGTAGTTTCAGCTCAAAGATCTTTCAAGACAAATTTTCAATGTCAAATCACCTTCTAAGAGCTGAAACTACACTTCTTCCATGCTCATAATATTGCTCAGTTATGAAACGCAGCTGTTCCACAGTCCATGCAGTCATCTTGAAGGGTTAGTTTTAACTAACACTTTTATTTTGTTTTGTATCTTATCTTGTCTTGTATTGTCAAAACCTATACAATCCTGTACAAACTTGTAACTATCCTCTTTCGAATGATGTGTATGATTTTATGAAAGGACTTATACTTTAAGAGTTACAGGGGTTTCTTTTGGGTCCCATTTCTCTGGATCACCCTTTATAATGAAATCTAAATCTTTCATTACATTGAAAGGTCCCCCCAAAATTTGAAGAACTTAATCGTTGTTTGTCGCTAAACAATAAAGCGCCCTCTGTAAAAGTTTGAAGAAGTTTGCAATTATTTCTAATTCTTCATCTTCGATGTGCGAATGTTTCCCAAATATAAGATTATTACAAAGTTTTATCTAACGATTTTTATTAATGCTCATAAACACGTCCAACCATTAAATTAACAGCCCATTTCATGAGCAATAACTGCAAAGATACTCATTAATGAAACGGTCTTACCCTGTGAACATTTTCCTCGGTGACTGATCTCTGTGGATTAGTTCTCGTCATACAGATGCAAATGAACTTCAGTGGTGTTGATTTGGGTTTGCCAACAAATAGGCGTTTTTGCACAGTTGGCAAATGTCCATCCTCACCGTCTGCTAAAGGGATACGTAAATTAGTCGCTGTTTGATGTTTTATTTTTTAGATTAATTCGGAGACACTAACACCTGACCTCGATTAATAGAATGAAATATAGTTACGTATTATGTAATTGTTAAAACACGTTATATAATTGCACAAAAGGATATTTGGTTTTAAAATATTTAATCTTGTTAAAGTTGGATGAATCTGATCTAACAAAATGGCGTCCAGTTTGCTTAAAAGAAATAAATGTTTGAATTGCAGTGTAGTATTTTTTGTAACTAAAGAATGAAGGAACTCTTCTATAATTTCAGTTAATATACATAACCTTACGCCGAATACTGAACCGACTTTAACCTGCGGGTAAGGTAAGGTCAAATCGGAGGGATTCGGTTAACTTATAGGTTAGATTAAATGAGATTTAGCTAAATTAACGCGGTTAATGAAATGAATGACTAATAATGCAAAATGAAACGAGAAACCCGTTTCACCTTCGGTATCCGTTTGTTCAGTGGTAATCGAACCTTGCTGAGATTCCTGCACATCAGAAGTCGAACTCAACACTGAACTACGTCTAGAGGGCGCTTGATGCGGATGTTGGAGTAGGGGGGATGCAGAGGGCTGGGGAAAATAAATTATATATTATTGATTTATTATTTCAAAAAGTTTTATTTATGATCGCTTCGTTTTTAATTCCTAAAATATAAATTTTAAAATTAAAATAACCTTTTCAAAGTAAACGACCTCAACTTTCAATTAATGTGAAAATGAAAAAGTTCTCACTTTCTCTCGGTTGAACTAGATAAATGTATCGAAACATCTACAATATGGGTGTACTTTTTTTTTTTTCAAATAATCATGAAAACCATTCAGAATCCAGGATTTAATAGCTGTTAAGTGGAATTAAATTGAATAAAAGTCTCTTTCACCCTCACAAATAAAGTAAAAATTAAAGTATTTTCCATTTATAGGGGGATGGGAGAAAGGGTCCTAAACAGAGGAGTGGGAACAATAAATAAACAAAATCGAGTACACGCTTTTAATGATTAACTGGAGTACGGCCCCATCCTATACTGTCAGAGACTGAGGGTTACTTTTCATGAAAAACCTGTAATAGTGCCTTTACAGAAGTACGTCAGTATCACTACAAACGAACTACTCCAGTCATATTTAATCACGAATGGCAAAATCTTGAAGCTACTCCAGTGTTCCCTTTCATGAAATGCATGACCTTTCCACACACTCACTCACTCAATAGTCATATCCCTCTTACGGAACGATTGTTCCTCAATTGTTAAAAAATTTGAAGATTTATGAACCTTTGACTCTGTTTCTGCTTCTGCCAGTTTCTCCACTTCGGCTAATTCTGCTTCCTCCGGGGTTTCTTTATCGATTTCTTGGTAAAACCAGATTATATTCTGGTAAAGACCCGGAGACAGGAATCTGCTCAATTCTTCCATCTGCAAAGTAAAGTGAAATTGTTCAATGTGATTATTAGATGTTGAATTATATATGAGAAAGAGAACATTGAGTATCCATGTCGACAGCAAGAGTAAACTGGGAGTTCGAGGATATAGAAGGATATAGAGGGAGGCTGCGTCAATGTCAACAGGGAAGAAGAGAAGGATGAGGGATGGGGGAGGTGGTTTGGGGCTATATCCAGGCGCAATGAATCGTTGATTCACTAAGTCAACCTTAAGTATATTTGTATATTGTTGTTTTTTATATTTTTCTCATTATTAGTACATATATTTAATACTTCCCGTTTATTGTTAGTATTTACGTTCCTTTTGAACTAAGTTAAAGGCTTCTTCTTCTTATCTCAAATACATTAACAGAGCATCGATGAATGGATGAATGTTTCGTAGATATACGCAATGACCTAACTTGCTTTCGTATTCCCGAACTTGAATCCTTCGAATTCTACACCCTCTGGCTACGCTTACATGTCAATCTCAAACTAAATACATCTACGCTGGCTACCTTTCTCCTAATTCTACTGACTATCCATAATTCCTTGACTACCTCACTTCCAAAGTGGAATATATTCTATGCCGCTTTTCTTTGCTGAAATTTCCATTTTAGGAGATTTCAAGCTTTTAAACTACCATTTCAGTGACATTCTTGGTGAACTAGCTTACAATCTCTTGGAGAGAAGCCCAACATTCTGGATTTATTTCTCACCACTCATCCTTCTTTTTAATCTGTCAAACTTTTTTCTCTGTTGGGCTCCTCCAACCGCATTCTTATATCTGTTTCCTGTCCTATCGCTCCAGTTCGGTCTTTGAATTCTCCCAAGGGGAGACGCCTTTGGTACTTTGGCGCGGCTGATTGGGAGGCCCTGAGGCAGTACTTCTTTGATTTCCTATGGAATGTTTACTGCTTCCGTGGCAGTTCGCTGAGGGCACCACGGAGATGAGCCTCTCGGGCATGCAGGCGCACATTCTATAATATATTCCTACTACTAATGTAAAGACAACCTTGCTTTAACGTTGTTTATTCTAATGCTATCCTCAACAGAGAGGAGGCTCTCAGAAGGTACCGTCGCCACCCAAGTCCTGAATCGTACCAGCTTATATTTCTGTCCCGAGTCGTTTACTCTGTTCTTCGACTCGCCAAAACTTCCTTCATTAGACAAAAATGTGAAAGCCTATCTAATTTTAATTCTTCTCGCTCTTTCTGGTACCTGGCCAAGAACCTCTCCAACAATTTCTTCGTCTTTCCCTCCTCTTTTCCATTCCAACGGCTCAGTTGCCGTCTCTTCTCCTGATAAAACTGAACTCTTCACTCAAACTTTCGCCTCCGACTCAACCCTTAACTCTTCTGGTGCTGTTCCTCCATCTCCTCCCTCTGACTTAATTATTTCTGAAATTATAATCTCTTCCAAAGATGTTTTTTCTGCCCTGTCAAGGATGAACTCTAAGAAGGCGTAGGGTCCTGATGGTGCCCCTCCTGTTGTTCTAAGGGTGTTGTCCATTTGCCTTGATTTCGTGTATCTCCATTTTTTTAATCTATTCTTAATAGAAAGATTCTTAAACACCTCTCTTCTCACAATCTTCTCTTCTTTCAGATCGACAGTATGGGTCCAGCAAGGGAAGCTCTACTGGCGATCTTCTTGCATATCTCTCTGACTCTTGATCATCCAGGATTTCGGTGAAATCTTTGCTATTGCGCTAGACGTATCAAAAGCTTTTGATAGAGTATGGCGCAAATCCTTAATTTCCAAACTGAACTACTTCAGTTTCTCTCCTTCTCTCTGTGCCTTCCTCTCTGATTTCCTTTCTGGCCGATCCATAGCTGCGGTTATAGATGGCTACTGTTTTTCTCCTAAAGCTATTAATAGTGGTATTCCTCAGGGTTCTGTCCTGTCACGCATTCTTTTCCTTTTATTTATTAATGAGCTATTAAGTCGCACTTCCTGTCCTATCCACTCCTATGCCGATGATTCCACTCTTCACCTCTCCACCCGTTTCACAAAGCGTCCCTCTCAACAGTCACTCCATGCTTTGCGTGAGGCAGCTATGATACACTTGACCTCTGATCTCTCTACTCTCTCTGATTGGAGCATAGAAAACCTTGTGGCTTTCCCTGCCTCAAAAACTCAGTTCCTCCATGTCTCCTCGTCACACTCTTCCACACAACTATCCCCTTAACTTCAACAATACACAACTCAATCCTTCTTCTTTTCCAACATTCTTTTGCGTTTCTTTTTCTCTTGATATTTCCTGAAAAGATCACCTATATTCTCTTTCTAAAACAGTTTCTAAGAAATTAGGTTTGTTATACTGTCTCAGCAGTTTCTTCATCCCCACTCAGTTGCTGTCTCTGTACAAGGGTTTTGTCCGCCCCTGTATGGAGTATGCTTCTCATGTGTGGGATGGCTCAACCCACACAGCTCTACTTGACCCCGGGAAAGATATTGAGAGGCTGGAGCGAGTGCAGGCGAGGGCCACAAAGTTAATCCCTTCCGTTACCCATATGGGCTACAATCGACGCTTACGCGCCCTGAATTTGTTTTCGTTGGAAACTCGGAGGCTGCGTGGTCAACTCATCGAGGTTTTTGAAGTTCTTACGCGGGTTCAACAATGTCGATTTTAGAAACATGTTTAGTTTAAATGATAACCCAACTCGTAACAATGGTTGGAAGTTGAATTTGAAACAGTTTAGGACTAGTGTGTGTGTGTGGGAATTACTTTACCTATAAGATCTGTGACACGTGGAACAGGCTACCTTCAGAAGTTGTGAAAAGTTCTTCTGTGGATCTGTTCAAGAAAAGGTTAGACCGAATCTTGCCCACTATTTGAGGGTGTATGAATTTTTCCTTGGCACCCGTTGCCATTGGTACCTCCTCGGTATGGGCCGCAAGGCCTTTTGAGGTACTTCTTTTCCTTGTAACCCCTCGTAACTCTCTCTCTCTCTCTCTCTCTCTCTCTCTCTCTCCGCCGCAATGTTGCCTCACTCTCTCTTTACTACGCTATTATAACGGACATTACTCTACTGAACTCTCTAACTGCATGCCTCCTTCTTTAAGGAGAGCACGCAGTACCAAACTTTCGACACATTTTTATTCCTTTTTGGTCCAACTTTCCAACGCAAGGGTTAATCGGTATTTTGAATCATCTACTCAACCGATCAACCCTGGAACGATGTTCCTCAATTCATCTTTCCTCCTGTCTGTATATCTCCAGTATTTAAATATTTCAAATGCAAAGTGTCCAGGCATCTCGAAAACCTTGGACCTTGATTTTCGCTCTTTTCTTCGTCTATTGGGAGAGGTGGGGGGCGTTTTTGCGGGCATTCGCTCTGGGTCCGTCGTTCCTGCATAAAAATTATTAAAATAAATAAAATTAATCTCATGTGGTCACGAACTTTTGTTCATTAATTATATATATATATATATATATATATAATATATATATATATATATATATATATATATATATATATATATATATACCTTTGGTATACCTTTGGTTATACCTTTGGTTAGCTTCCGCCCGAATTAATTGTTCATTCTGACGAAGGTCAGCTTTTTACTCCACCTTAGAACCTACAGTTTAACGTGGAATCCGAACCACGCCCCATCAGCAGCCCAGCGTCTTAACCACTAGGCACCTAGGGTACCCATTTATCTACCAACCACTTTTCTTTATTGTGTGGAAGGATGAACAGCTGGGTTTTGCTGCGCCGCCTGCCGTCACCGGGTCTCGAACCTGGGGCCGATGGATTCGTAGTCAGCTACGCTAACCACTACACCATGATGAATAAAACCACGAAGGGAAAAAGAAACACAAAGTGGTGCTCAAGCGCTTTCGTCTAATCGTCTAATGACATCCTCAGGAACACTGGAGTGAAAAGAGAGTTCAAGACTATATATAGGTTACAAAAAAAAAAATATATATATATATAGTAAGTGTAGAAACAAAAATTGTTGGAGGAGCAAACACATCTGTACGGAAAACTAACAAATTTAGCCCTTTGCCCGAAATTCAACATAAGTTCAAATGGCTTCTTTACAACCAATTTTTTATAGTTATTGTCTGAATTATACATAGGTCACAAAAGAATAAAGAAATGAAAATAAATATAGATTGGAAACAAAAATAGATAAAAAATTACAAAATGATGCCTAAATGATATATAGGTCACAAACGAAATCAACATAAAGAAATAAACCCACAGATAAAAGCATAAAAATTGTAAGCGGAGCATGCAAATTCAAGCTCAATTGGAAAGTTTACAGTCAATTTAATAGATGATGCCAAAATGATACATATGTCACAAAGAAATAAAATAAAGAAATAAACCTAAAAAATATATTGAAAAATAAATTGTAAGAGAAGCATCCAAATTTATAAGTGAAAATATTACCAAAGGTTTTTATAGTTATTGTCTGAATCATACATAGGTCACAAAAGAATAAAAAAATACAAATAAATATAAATTGGAAAACAAAATGATGCCTAAATGATATATAAAGAAATATAGGAATATATACGACATATATAAGATATTCTTTTGTGACCTATGTATGATTCAGAGTTTCAGACAATAACTATAAAAACCTTTGGTAATTTTTTCCCTTATAAATTTGGATGCTTCTCTTACAATTTATTTTTCAATTTATTTTTTAGGTTTATTTCTTTATTTTATTTCTTTGTGACATATGTATAATTTTGGCATTATCTATTAAATTGACTGTAAACTTTCCAATTGAGCTTGAATTTGCATGCTCCGCTTACAATTTTTATGCTTTTATCTGTGGGTTTATTTCTTTATGTTGATTTCGTTTGTGACCTATATATCATTTAGGCATCATTTTGTCATTTTTTATCTATTTTTGTTTCCAATTTATATTTATTTTCATTTCTTTATTATTTTGTGACCTATGTATAAATCAGACAATAACTATAAAAAATTGGTTGTAAAGAAGCCATTTGAACTTATGTTGAATTTCGGGCAAAGGGCTAAATTTGTTAGTTTTCCGTACAGATGTGTTTGCTCCTCCCAAGTCTCGGAAGTCGTGAGCTCTGTCCCACAAGGGACAGTATTAGCTCCCTTGCTGTTCATAATAATGATTGCAGATATTGATGCAGATATTAAGGACAGTATTGTATCATGCTTCGCAGATGACACGAAGATATGTAAGGAAATATTGAACGAAGATGACATAAGAATACTACAAAACGACATTGAAACATTATTCCAGTGGGCAGAAGACAACAATATGAAGTTCAACGAAGGAAAATTCCAACTTCTAAGATATGGTAATAACAAAGAGCTACAGAAAAAAGGGTACAAAACTCCGCAAGCCAAACAGATAACACCAAATCCACAAGTCAGGATCTTGGAGTAATAATGTCGTCGGATGCGGAATTCAGAGAGCAATATAAAATCAAAATCACAACGGCTAGAAAATAATGGGAATCATCTGGAGGAGCTTCCGCAGCAGAAAAGCAAACATCATGCTCAAATTATGGAAGAGTCTAGTCCTACCAATAATTGAGTATTCCTCAGTACTCACAAGCCCACACAGAAAAAGAGACATTGCGAGCATTGAAGCTATACAAAGGACTTTTACGTCTAAGATAGAGGAAACGGAAGGTGAAGACTACTGGTCTCGACTACAATCCCTGGAACTCTACTCTCTTGAAAGAAGGCGAGAGCGGTGCACAATAATATATGGAACATACTTGAGGGCACTGTCCCTAACCTCAGAAATGAAGTAGAAACAAACTGGAATGAGAGAAGAGGCAGATTTTGTACGGTCCCAGCTGCGGTGGGACAAGGAGCCATGAAAACGAGGATGGAAAATACCCTCAGAATACGGGCCCAAAGCTTTTCAATGTCCTTCCAAAAGAAGTGAGGAATCTCCAGCACACCAACCTGATAACTTCAAGAACCAGCTGGACAGATTCTTGTGCAAAGTCCCTGACCAGCCATGCGTGGCTGGCTACCAGGGCAGGAGGCGATCAGAGAGCAATTCCCTCCTTCACCAAGTCCCGCAAATGAGGCGGGATGCTGCAGAGGGGTCGACCGCAGGTCGATCCTGAACGTCGTTCAAACTCAACAAAAGTAAACAAAAGTAAGTAAGATATATATATATATATATATATATATATTTTGTAACCTATATATACTGTAGTCTTGAACTCTCTTTTCACTCCAGTGTTCCTGAGGATGTCATTAGACGAAAGCGCTTGAGCATCACTTTGTGTTTCTTTTTTCCTTCGTGGTTTTATTCATCATAAATATTTTTCACGTGTCACTTTCGTGAAATAATTTTCATATATATATATATATACACCTTTCAGGTGTTCCGTGCGATAATTTTTCATTTGACGTAGGTCAGGCTTGTTGCCCTTCTTCAGATGAAAAGAATGGTCAAGGTTTTTTCGTTTGAAATGTAGGATTGAAATTAAATTCATGATGATGAACAGCAAAATAATGTACATTCAGTTTTGGAAAAAATGTTCCAAGTCAGACCTGGATTCGAATGATTTGGGTAAGTTGTAAAATATATATTCATATATAAAGTTTGAAAATAATTTCGTAATCGTGTTTTATATACACACAAACATATTATTTAATTAATTATGTGTGAAGGCTAACTTATTATGCGAGATCATATTTGTTATGACATATTGGGAAATGTCTAATATTATACTCGAAGTTCTTCATGTAACGTTTAAAATGAATGTAACGTTTAATATATATATATATATATATATATATATATATATATATATATATAATATATATATATATATATATATGTATACTGAATAAACAATGGAAACGGAGTTTCAGGAACTGAAATAATACGTTTTAATTGGAGAGAGAGAGAGAGAGAGAGATTTTTGCTTTCAAAACTCATTTGAGATCGAAACAGAAAGTTTAAATAAGATAAGATGACATATCCAAAGAGAGACGAGCGCCGTGCGGTACATCGATGCTCTGTTAATGGATTTGAGATAAGAAGAAGAAGCCTTTAGTCTCAATCGTTTAAAAGGAACGTATCGTATTTTACGCCTCATAAGACGGCTACAAGCGGTAAGACGCACCCTATATTTAGCAAAGAATATTTAGGAAAGAATATATTTCGAAGATTTATGAGCCTGACAAAAAATATATTCCCATAACTTTATTAAAAGAACATAAACAAAACAATAACATACGAGTCCTCAAGTGATTTTTGGAGACGTTTTTCAGGAAAAAAGTAGCGTCTTACGAGGCGTAAAATACAGTAAATAAAAAGAATAAAGAGGAAGTACAAAATATATGTACTAATAATAATAATAACAATGAGAAAAATATTTAAAAATATATACACAAATATACTTAAGGCTGACTTAGTAAAGTTAAGAATAATAATTAGGAAGTGAATGAGAGGACTGAGCAAAGGTGTAATAGTAATAATAATAGTAATAATACTAATAATAATAATAATATTAATAATAATAAAGTTAGGTTACGTTAAGAAAAAGCGGATAAACCTTATCGGATAAGAGAAAACACTGTCAAGAAGTGGGGTCTGAGGCTCCGTCCCCTTTGAACGAGGCATTACGCCTGGATATGACCCCAAATCACCTTCCCTATCTTCTATCCCTCCTCCCTCTCTTCTCCCCCTGTCGACAATGACGCATCTTCCATTTACATCACTCAACTCCTCGTGTAACTCCGCCGTCGCATGGATACCCAATACACTACTTATACGCGTATATATATATATATATATATATATTATATATGGAAATAATTCACAATTTATGGGTAAACTATATTAAATATGATACAACCCGCGAGCCAAATAAAAAAGATTCCGAGCGCTTTCGTCTTTTGCAAGACCTTCTGGAGGAATGAACAAAAATTGAAGAAAGTGAACAGCCTACATTAAAATCTGCCCCCTAAAACGTCTTAATTCTTGGGAGAATACTTGCATGTACCACATTCTACATTCCTTCGATTCATTTTAAAAAAATCTGTTTTTAAACCCTTCTAAAATAATGCTATCTACTTTGTACAGGAAAGGACTGAAGATAATATTTGCGTGCCAGAGTTAAAAAGCGCCAAGTCGACAGTTTGTCAAGAAATAAAATTCGCGCAGAACTTATCAGGAGGCACCCCCGCAACTTCCGAGAGATCAATCTGTGACTTGGCGCTGACAGGAAGAAGGGTGTTATTCTCGGTATAAAAAAGTGTTTACGCTGAAAATTTAGTTCGTTTCGGTGATAAAAAGCTTCATTTTCTTTTATGGATTAAAAATGCTCCAACTCTTGGCGCTTTTTAGCTCTGACACGCAGATATGTGGAATGGATTTATAATCATATTATTTCTGAAATATTTCTCTCTATTAAATGAAAATTAATTACAGACGTAGCAATATTGCAATCTTTACAGCCAATACTATAAACAGACCCCATTTTTGGCGGACTATTTCTCAGCAGCATTTTTCATGCTGTTTTCATAATTAAAAACATATTAATTTCAAGGTTTCTCAATACTTTTGGGACATGCTCAAATATTTTATGGCTCGGTATGTTTAAAATGTTATTTTTAACTGTTTTTTTTTTTGTTTTTGTTTGATAAGAAGTCTTTAGTTTTAAATAGGTTTCCAAGTAAAACGGATTAATTATTCAAAGGAATTTTTGTTCATTCCTTGAGAAAGTCTCATAAAAGACGAAAGCACGCGGAATCTTTCTCATTTTCCTTCCATGTTATATTTTACACACTCACACATTCATGATCAGAAAAAATGGGACACTATAATTTACATAAAAATATAATATCTCACATTTTCAAGGACATGTGTACGAAAAATTTCCTAATTTAATGCCGACTTGAACAACCAATGAAGCAGTTGTTGTAACTATAAATTGCATAGTAAATTTCGTATCAAAATGTAAATAAAATGAAGACCTACAAAAGTAAAGTAATCGGATGCCCAAGATCGTGCTGAAGGGCTGAGTGCGTTATCAGAAAACGAACTGTTGTTGTTTGACATCCAGAACAGATTTATGGTCAAGTAATTAATCTACAAAAGGGAAAATATAGCTTAACAACGTTGTTTTTCATTGTTGGATCTTGTAAAAGAATGGGTTTGTTTATTCTTTGGTTTCGCCTGAAGAAATTCCTCAAGAGAAGATTTAAAATTTTAATTTAATAGAAGGTCAGTAATTTTTGTACGAATGATGTCGTGTAATGAAAATGTTTCTGATAGGCTTCTGAATACTAAAGGGAGGAGTCCTTGTACCCTTAAGGTGTAACTTAGAATTATAAGGCCAGTTGTAGTTCTGTCTTCTAAAGTTGAAGTGGCTTTAAAAATCTTTGAAATCCATGGCGCTGTTTCATTTTATAAGCCGACTGTACAGTTGTTTCTGTTGTTCGAAAAATCTGAATCTCCTTGTTTCACGCGGACTTGGTTTCGAGAGTTTAATATTAGTTGGCAGAAAGAATTTGTGAAAATTTCTTTGAATTTAATTACTGTTCACATGTTAAATTTTAACTTGTAAGTTTGCTGAATATTATGTTTCCGCAGGGAATAATTTTACAGTTTTTGTGTTGAGTAAATATCTTGTGATCTTGTTTCCCGATGAAACCTGTGGAGTTCGCGTAGGACTTTTGAAAACTTTTGAGAATTTAATGGTGGATATTTTCTGAAAAATGTGCGGAACAAGAGTAGAACTTTAAGATTGAATTTTCAAAAATGTTTGTAATAAACTTATTTTAAGGAATTTGAATTAAGTGCTATTTCTGGAGTCACATATAAATAAAATCCTTCTGTATAATCCTTTTTAGGCTTTCGTGAGTGACTGCATTTCCTAAGCAATACATAAAATTAGCTAGTAGCAACTACAAAAAGCTTATAAGGTTTGCTTTTATGGACATACTGCAAAATCAATTAGACAGATATCTAGTGATCTACAGGGTGGGGCACGGGAATCAAGTGTTTTTTGAATAGCTAGTAATCGGCCATTAGGAATGGGAGGGGCGTGCGGTAGGTAGCATTCCATTCCTGGGTTCATAGCATTTAACTTTAACTAACACTCACCTTTATCTTTCAGGTGCCATCATGGAGCAGTGGACGTTAGAACACCGCATGTTCGCGTATGATCATTTTGTTAGGAGTGGCGAGTCAGTGACAGCAGTTCAGCGTGCGTTTCGCCGCAGATTCAACATTCATCGAAATGACTCTGTTCCCGCTCGTGACACAATCTTACGTTGGGTTAACAATCTTCGAACAGGAGGCTCAATAATGAAAACAAAACCGAAGGGGCCGCAACGCACTGTGCGTACTCCAGAGAACGTTGAAAGGGTCAGACAAGCGATGTTGCAAAGCCCAGGCCGCTCTGCTCGGAGACATTCAGCTGCACTCGGAATCAGCAATCGTACTGTTAGACGGATTTTGCATGAAGAATTACATTTTCACCCATACAAGTTAGCGATGGTGCAGGAATTGAATGTAAACGATTGCCCCCAACGACTGAATTTTGCACAGGAAATGCTTGCACTTTATGAGCAGAATGAAAACATGATGGTGGTAATGAGTGATGAAGCCCATTTCCACCTTAATGGGGCCGTCAACAATCAAAACTGTCGGTATTGGGCTGCTGAAAATCCGCGACAACTCCATGAAAAACCGCTGCATAGCCCTAAGGTTACAGTTTGGTGCGCGGTGGGAAAGTTTGGCGTCATCGGTCCCTATTTCTTCGAACAAAATGGGGTTACCGTTACCATAACATCTGGGCGTTACATTGAGATGGTGAACACCTTTTTCATCCCTGAGTTACGAAGAAGGCGTATTGCTCGTCGACATTTGTGGTTTCAGCAAGATGGGGCCACGCCACACACCGCCAGAGCGTCAATGGCTGTTCTTCGCCCCTGTTTCCCAACCATCTCATTTCGAGATTTGGTGACATTGCATGGCCCCCTCGTCCCTGACTTGTCCACATGTGACTTCTTTCTATGGGGGTACCTCAAGTCACGTGTCTACGAGGACAAGCCCCGTACATTAGATGCATTGAAGGAAGCGATCCGTCAACAAATCATCCAAATCAACAGAGACCTGCTGGAAGAGTGGAGGCCAATTTTCGTAAACGCCTTCAACAATGCGTCGACGGCCAAGGACATCATATGCCAGATATAATTTTCGGTACATGATTATTATGACATGAAATGCTATGTTCTTACGAATGTTGTTCTACCAATATATTTTCTTTACAAAAATAAATATCATTTTCCTGATTATTCCAAAAACACTTGGTTCCCGTGCCCCACCCTGTATATATGAGAATATCAATTGTGTATCAAATGACAGAGTAATACAATTGCAATGGCACTATCGTAAACAGGTTGCATAGGAAAATGGGGAGGAAGAGGATAACTACTGCAAGAGACTACTAAAAATTCCTAAGAATTTCTAAAAAAGACTCAAGGAAGAAGTCGCATAACATTCGAGGAAAGTTGAGAAGTAGTAGGGTGAAAATTTCTGCAAGAACAGTGAGAAATGGCTTAACGAATGTTAACGAATGCCTTCATCCATCTAAAGAGCCATTCTCAACAGCAGAGATGTGGACAAAGAACGAATGTACGAATGTACAGAGGCTTCACCGTATAGATGTCAGGAATGTACAAAGGTTTTTTTATAAAACGTTTGCAAAGTTTGTAGTTCATTTTCAGGAATGATCTAAAATATCCAAAATATCTTAACTCTTTGTTGTTATAAGGATCTAGACACCTATTTACAAATTAAAAAAATATTACCGCTATGAATAGCTTTGCATATTCACAAGTGTGATATTCATTTTTGGGATGTTGTTTTGCTGTATTTTTTCAAATGTTAGAATTTGAGTTAATTTTTATCAGATAATTTCCTTCGATGAGTTTCATTTTCTAGTTTCTAGAGTCGAACATTTTTTGTAAGGAAAATGAAAGTTTCCGAGAGATCAACTAATCACCTGTCTTGCACCCCGAAGCATCCTGAGAAAGTCATGATTTTGTCCTGCTTTGGAATCATTGAAAGATTTGTTTTTTAGGAATGGAATGATGAATAACCAAAATATATATAAGTGTTCAAAGAAAAGTTTTTCGCTAACAACTGGTTTGGACGCAGAAAATGATTGTTTCAAGAAAATTTGGTACTATTTCATAGAGCAAATATTGTAATAAAAAGTCTTCTGAGGAAAAGGGCATTGAAATATTAGGTTGGCCCCGAAATTCAACATGGGTGTTCCATTTTTTAAAGATATATATGAAAAATGAAAAGGTTTATTATTATTATTATATATATATACACACACAGTGCGTTCGAAAAGTCTCCGCAGTGCTATGTTAAACGCATAGGAAATTGAAAACTACAATGTTTTCATTCAACCATGATTTAGTGATTTTATTACATAATCTTTTGATTTTACAGCATGTGTTGAAAGTGTTTTCCACCATTTTGCAGGCACAGAGCAACTCGTCTACACTTGTTGTCAAACACTTTTGACAACAAGCACGTTGACTGCGGAGAGACTTTTCGAACGCAGTGTGTGTGTGTGTGTGTATATATATATATATATATATATATATATATATATATATATATACATTTACAAGAGACATTTCTACCAGATTCTCCTCATAGATAAAATCCATGACTTGATGTCTTGGAATCCCAGTTGCTGTCGCCAACACTTGGAAAATGTATTCATATCTCGGGTCAGTGTCCCCCCTCCGGGCTCGGCGCTCCTGATCTTCACGGCGCTTCTGAAAATGTTATAGTTGTCATTTAAAAAACAAATATCGATTAACACGCGAGTAAATATGCGTAGAAGATACGTCAAATCTGTAGTTAAGGACGACGGGTTGCAAATGATTAGTAATTGGATCATGTACACACTACGCAAATCTACGAATTGGCCTTAAATTAAGAACAGAAGTGATTTCATTTCTGCGATAAAGTCGATCTATACACATTTCATCGACGCAATATCATATACACTCTAATATCTTAACCTATTTTGACTTAACATATCTCACTCCAAACTAAACCCAAAAATTTACCGATGGGATATAGTATTTTGTCGCGGAAAAATGTCGTTTTCCTGGTCAAGATTATCTAGAATGTACGACCTCTTTCGCTATGTTGCAAGACGTTAATTTTGAGCCTCTTTCACCTCTTTCAAAAAACCAGTTTAGGTACATTACTGTAACTTCAATTCTTTTCACAAAAATGATTTTTTTTAATACATTAAAGCGTGAACAGCTTATTATTGTCCATTCATTATTCATGGCAAAGGAGCGAGAAATGTAAGAAAAGAGCGTGTAAAGAGATAAATTTTAATTTCAAGTAACCAAAGTTAAAATTCCTTCGTCTTTCGCTCGTCAAACCTTTACCTGGGAAATAGGTCAGTTTTCACAAAACGCAACTACACGTATACACGAAAGTTTTAAAACGTTTGGACAAAATAAGTCAATTTCAACACTTTACTTTAATTTTTTATATAATTTTTTTTGGTACTTGCGTATTAACGGGGACCCTAAGTAACTTTAAAACTTACCGCGCCATAGCTATGTGTGTAGCACTATGTATGCGTCCGCCATGCCCGGTTAGGTTAATTGAATGCCCGGTTAGGTTAAGTCGTGATATATTTGTTAAAACTAACGAAAATATCACGACTTAACCTAACCAATCGTCAAGGGCGGACAGTTGACCTAACCGAGCATTCAGTTGACCTAACCGGCCATTCAGTTAACCTAACCGGGCATGGCGGATGCATACGTAGTGCTGGGCGGTAAATTTTAAAATTACTTAGGGTCACCCGTTCATACGTCAGTACCATTTTTATTTTATTTTATTATAAAATTACCAATAAAGACACCAGAATAAATTAAATATAAGGAATAGTGGCAACAAATACGAGTGTGGCGAAGGGGTAGGGGAGGGGGAATGGGTTTAGGCACTGGCACTGACATTGAGGATAGGTGCTGGAAAGCGACTGGAAGTGGAAGTCCTTATCTTATTATCAGAGTTAATGGCCTTAATCCTTTATCAAGAGATCGATCCCATTGGTTCTTAACCTGGGGATAATTACCCCCCCGAGGGGTAATTCTGCCTTTTTCGGGGGTTCAATTTCAAGTTACAGTCATAAATATTTGTTCAGTTTTATTAAAAAAAAACATTCCGTAGTTCTTTTTTTGTCGGGATTTTTTTACCATTTTTCGTGATGGGAGTAATCCTAATTTCCCTGGATAGCTCTTGGGGTAACAATGATAAAAAGGTGAAGAACCACTTATCTAAACGATAAAGGGAAAAAGGAAAATACGGGTAAAGATTTTATCACTTCCAGAAGAGAAACGAATGAAGTTTGTGATATATGATATAAATATTGGCAAATAGATAAAAAAATTAGTGAAATAATAATGATAAATAAATGTAGAAGTAAACATATGAAATGTACATACATACAAATACATACATACATACATACATATATTCATTAAGGCAACTGTATTAAATGCTTTAATAATATAAATTCAATTAATTAATTAACTAATTACACAGGCCTGCGATGGTTTTGTTGTCCGAAATATTTTATCACTTATATAGTAATTTTTGCACGCTGATTCCGAAAATAATATTCATTTTTCGCCATCACGTACAGATTTTTCACAAAAATGTCATATTTCATATTACATATGTAAGTAATTTTCATTAGAATTGACTCAATTAAATTTTGATTAAAAACTACTGCCTATAAATGTTTCCAGATCAGAAGTGACCTCAAAGCGTCTTCTAGAACATTCGAGAAACGCACCGCTAGTATATAAGTGATTGACAAACCACGAGATGAGTCAGTCTGTCTAGTGCGTGCGAGGTTTATTATTAAAAGGTGCGCGGTGACTATATTTCTTTTTTGAAATTTGTTTATTTGTCACTATGGCAACCAGAGGGTGTGTAAATAGCCCAAACATTTTCTGTTATGTTTGTGGAAAATTTACTGTGAAAAAACAAAGGCGAGATATTACAGACTTCGCCAAGAAAGCATATATGCGTAATTCGGAATGAAACTTGGGGATCAAGACAAATCATGGGTTCCGCATAAAGTTTGCAGTGTTTGTGTTGAACAACTTAGACTGTGGAGTAAAGGTATAAAGGATTCTTTACCTTTTGGGATTCCAATGGTCTGGCGTGAGCCTAGAAATCACAGCAATGACTGCTATTTTTATTCTTGTAACGTGCAAGGTTACAATACTAAAAATAAAAAGGAAGTTCTTATCCAAACTTTCAGTTGCTACAAGACCGTTGCTCATGGACCTGGTATACCTGTACCTACTAAACCAAATACTCTGATATAACTTCATCTGATTGGTGTCTGATGACGATGGAAACGATGATTGATTGTTTTCAAACGAAACATCTGGTGAACCCCAATTGTTTACACAAAGTGAACTTAATGATTTGGTAAGAGATTTGTGTCTTCCTTAGGATTCGTCAGAGATTTTGGGATCCAGACTTCGTGCAAAGAACTTGCTTTCTCCCGGGACATCATTTTACTGGTACAGAAATCGAGAAAAAGAATTCATCCAATATTTTTCTCAAGAAAATTCACTGGTATATTGCAATAATGTTTCGGAACTAATACTTAAGCTAGGCGCTGCAATCTATGACCCAAATGAGTGTAGACGCTTTATTGATTCCTCCAAAAGAAGTCTAAAAGGCCTCCTTCACAACGGTAACTTGTATGCATCCGTTCCTGTGGCTCATTCGGTTCACTTGAAGGAAACGTACGAAAATCTTGAGCTTCTTCTAGCTAAGGTTAAATACAAAGAACACGGTTGGCTACTTTGTGGAGAATTAAAAGTGATTTGCATGTTGTTAGGTCAACAACCAGGTTATACGAAGTTTCCATGTTTTTTGTGTGAATAGGATAGCCGAGCAAGAACTCAGCAGTGGATAAAAAAAGGAATGGCCACGCAGAGTCAACCTGACACCTGGTTCTAAAAACATTCAACGTGAAAGTTTGGTTGACACGAAGAAAGTCCTTTTACCTCCGCTTCACATAAAATTGGGATTGATGAAGCAATTTGTTAAGGCCTTGGACGAAGATGGAGATTGTTTTAAGTATCTGTGTGGTAAATTCCCAACTCTTTCGGAAGCAAAATTGAAAGAAGGAATTTTCGTTGGTCCCCAGATTGGAAAACTGACTTTGGACGAACACTTTGAAAGAACAATGAACAATCTTGAAAAAGAAGCGTGGATTGCTTTTAAGGATGTTATCAGCAAATATTTGGGGAACAACAAGGACCCAAATTACCAAAACATTGTGAACAACATACTAAATAAGTTCAAAGAGTTGGGTTGTAATATGAGTTTAAAATTACATTTCTTACATTCACACTTGGATTACTTCCCTGAGAATTCGGAGCGCTCAGCGAAGAACAAGGAGAACGGTTTTACCAAACATCAAAGAAATGGAGAAGAGATATCAGGGAAGGTGGGACATCAGCATGATGGCTCATTACTGCTGGATGTTAAAACGGGATACTCCAGAATTATTACATAAAAGAAAAGGAACAGCGCGTACATTCGAGACTAAAAGGCATAGATCTCACGAGAAAACTCAGACAAATAAAGATGAATATGTAATTGACGTTAATAGTCTTCTTTCTTTTTAAAGTTGTTTGCATTTGTAATTAGTATAACAAAGCGAAATAGGTAACTAATGTAAATTGAAATAAATAATATTTGTTTAGGTTGTTGTTTTTTCCCTTCCAGTTTGCAGAAAATCCTTACGTGATGGAAAAAATGGACACCTTATTCGAAATCAGCGTAGTTGAATTATATAAAATCAGTTATTAGTAAGAGAACAACTCTTACAAAGTTCTCATTCGCAGGCCTGTGTTATTACTAAATACATTGAATATATATATATATATATATATATATAGTAGGAATAGAAAAACAAGTGCTACAATCATCTTGGTTTATTAATCATAACTTTATGTTTCGAGATTAGCTCATCTCATCATCAGACTCTGTAATTTTAAAAACATACATTAGACGATCAGAAGGATCAACATTTTACATCACATAAAACACTTCACATACAAAATTACACGGCACAAATACATCAAAGCTACATTAGTTATAAAGCAGAAGTGGGGTTCTTTCTAAGAGACTAAGAGCAGCATACAACTCTTAAAGACAGATCGAAACAAGTATTAGATAATGTACAATTTTGTAGAAGACAAACTATCACCTACTGTTTGTTTTTTATTAAATATAATCTAGATTCCATAGTTCGAAGTTCAATTTCATTGGTGCATTTGGAAACAATCATGAAAGACCCCCTACTTTGTGGTGATCTTTATCTCCAATGATTTCTAACTGCTGAAAAACTTCGGATCTTTCAACTGAGAGTTGGTGCGCGATGTATTCATTTGAAATTATACAAATCATACGTGTAAGAGCAGAGAGCACACTCTCCTTATGTTTAAAGAATTAGTTACGATAAAGTGTTAGTGAAAACAAATTTAAAGTCATTTGGGGATACATTTTTTTAACAATTTGGAGGCAAGTGTAGTTTACGTCCCCTGGATCTTTTCCGTTGACTGCCGCCATTGAAACATAATTAAACTTTTTGTATTTGTATTTTAACTGAAATGTCTTGATGATACAAATAAGTTACTTTATAAAAACGCTTGGTAATTTTTACTATCAGTCCGGTCTCTGGAAACTGAAAATAAAGTTTACCATAAGATCTTTACATTTTTTAACAACTTTTATTAGTACAATATGAAGGCAAATGCTGATTAAAGCTATAAAATTAATGTTAATAAATTTTTTTTGAGCAATAAAATCGGGGATCATGTTTTCGGAGTGATAAATGGCTGATCCCACAAAGGTTAGGAAGGTACCGCTAACAAAATTGGGTGGTTGACCTGAACTCATAAGATTTTAGTGTCACGATGGCGTCGGTTTGCGATGGTTGTAATTATTCAGTGTGTTTAACTTCATGCCAAATTTTTTGATGATGAAGAGGCTGCATTTAATTTTTTGTAGAACACGGTGTACTGCTAAAGAATTTATTTGCCCTAAGGAAACAAGGAAGATATTGTTTGTGGTAATAAGTGTGTGTTCGATAAAAACAGAAAGCATTTCGTTGCCATAGGTCGGTGCGTGATAAGAAACGGAGAAGGGGAACAACGCAAGGTTAGGTTAGGTAGGTTAGGTTAGGTTAGTAGTGTTTAGTTTTACGGTATATATAATATATAACAGTGAATGGATCTTTTCCGT
>JAJOZX010015430.1:30000-71898 GCA_023014485.1 Bathynomus jamesi | reverse complement strand
ACAGAGTCCGACTTCAAAGAACGGCAAATGTGAGTCGTTTGAAAAGAATCGAGATTCCAACGAAAAGGAAAAAAAACGAAATTTGTCCGCGCGCGAAAATTACAAAGACACACTTAGAATTTCGAAAGTGAGACGCCATTACACCATTTTGAATTACATTTACAATGAATTTTTAAGGAATGAAAACGAAATTTACTTGCAAATGGGTACACGTTGCATCCTGCTATTTAAATAATCGAAACGAAACAGAATATTCATTAATTCTATAAGCTATAATACCGGTAGCAACAATTTAACCGAAATATTTAGCCCGTGGGAAAGCCCGTAGTAAATATAATTTTAGGGCCACCGCTTGCACCAAAAATGTAGTGTTTACCTTCTCTTCATTATTATAATTCGTTATTTCTTTACTTTCTACTCTTTATTCAATTCCTCTTCTACCATTAATCATTCTCTTTACACGCATTTCACTCGCTTTCGCTGTACCGTATATAAATGCATGGTAGCCGGCAGAGTCTAAAAACCGTTAGACAATGCAAAGGGAGACTGGGGTCAATTATAATCTTCATACACTTTTTACTACTTTATTATTGCCGAAACAGACTTAGTTAAACGGTAATGCGAGGGGGGATTTAACTATAATAAGACGACACACAAAAGAATCTAAATTCTACATTCTACGAAAGGGCACCTTTGTAAACGCGAGGCGGGCCGATGACTGCTCATTTTTGGGCAGTGTCTCGTCCGCTTATTTTCGGGCGTTGTTTGCCAATTCGTATTTTATAATTTTAATAAACAAACCATCATTTATCGCAAATAAATTTGTTAACATCATTATCTCTATTACTTTCTTATAACCAAAACATTCTAATTAAATATAATTTTAATATAAACAAAACATTCTAATTTTTAATTAGACATTACTACACTACATACTACTGTTTATTTAAATTTTATTCCTGGAACGGTTACCAGTTATTAATTCATTTATTTATATATTAAAGGGAAGAGAGACATGATCTCAATGCTTAGAGGAGTTGTCAATAGCTTAGCAAAGAACTAACTAAAACACCAATATTAAAATTGACAACAAAAAGAAATACCAAGACTCTTTATATTGTACATTAATCCAATAACAGACATTGAATAACTGAATGAAAAACAAATAAAAGAAAATAAATATACAAGCAAAAAATAATAATAAACATTTTAAACTATATATAATATATATATATATATATATATATATATATATATATATAATTGTACAGGAGTAATCTATATACACACATTTATATTATTCTTATCTATCTCTTATATATATATATATATATAATAATATTATACAGGCACTTTACACAATTTTTTGAAAAAAAAAAAAAGAAAAATTCTGGACCTTAATTTCAACCTTTCAAATGTTCTGTGCGATAATTCCACATTTCACGAAGGTCAATCTTGTCGCCCCTCCTCTCGAGTTGGCCTGGTGAAGTAGTGAGTTGGACTTCTTGTACTCTCCACCTCACATAGCCAGGTACACCCGGCTCATCGTGGATTCTTCTGTGCCAGGCGCCTAATCTTTTGTATTCCATGGATTTAGGTCGTCCCTTTTTCCATACCATAACAGTTGAAATTTCTCAGTGTTAAACTTCATATTGTTGTCTTCCGCCCACTTGTAGATTCTGTGATGTCTGTTTGTAGAGATCTTATATCCTCTAGGTTTCTTATTTTTCTACTGCTCTTTGTGTCATCGGCAAAAGGTGTTACTGTGCTGTCTCTGGTAGCGTTCTCATCTATGTCAGTTAGCATGATTATGAAGATATTCCTTGTACTGTAACGACTTGCCGCCGCTCACTGAGGAAATTATATCCATTTCCCTACTTTCCTGTTATCCCCAAACATTTCAGTTTATGTATTATGATTCCATTGTCACACTTGTCGAACGGTTGGGTAGTAGTAGTTAGACTGGGGACCGTGTTCAGGATGATATAGCGACCCATGGTTAGAATTCCGTAACCAATGTAACTTACCTAACCTGACCCATGTCCAAAATGGGGAAAGTTGAGGATCAAGCTGAGAGTAGTGTGCTTGCAAATATATAATAATGTAAAGTACTTGAAAGCACCGTGACAGCGTGCGAGTGGGCATTCACTCATTACCTGAGCTGCGAGCATGAAAATAAATCTGCGGAGGAATAAACCAAATTGGATAAGACACACCTTCATTATTCGTGGTGACCAATCAGACTTCATTTCCCAAAGCGTGGCCATTTATAGCGGTGTTACGGCAGCTCATTTACAAAAATTTAACATAGCCCATCCAGTTACATTGGCAACCAACCAGCAACTTACTATCCGTCTATTAGTCTTTTGGGGGCCGTGCTTGAGGATCATGCATATAAATGTGAATAATTTCAGCTGGAACTCTCACCAATTATTTCACCAGTGTAAACAAAACACATTCCCTCCGTCATGAGTGGGGTCAACAACTTTACAGTTTACCGGCTTTATATGAAGATGGAGACACTACCGCGGAGTCTACAATTAATCTTTTTAAGGCAACCGATCGGGACGCATTATTTCCAACGCAAACCGTTGATAATATTTACAATGACGCTTCTTACGATCCGACGCAAGAGATTACCGTTGAAATGTAAGTGTATAAATTTATGTACCTGTATTTATATTTTTTGTGACCTATATATTCATTCGCGAACTTGTTATTTATTTTAGTGTTCTGAGGATGTCATTAGGAGAGAGCTCTCGAGCACCATTCTGTGTTTCGAGTATTTCATCATATATATATATGAAGGCTGTAGTAATTTATTTTCATCTCGTTACATTTTATTGTAAAATGTTCATTAAAATAGCAGGTACTCGCAATTTTTAATATAGATTAGTTTGCAATAGTAATTAATATTATGGTAAAGTCGTGTTTGATATTTCTATACATCAAAAATCGTTGAATTTTGAAAACATAAACAATCAAAACTCCTTTACAAGTTTTAAATAATTATAAATTCCATAATCAATTCATTTGAAATGTTATTCGGCATTTTCTTTTAAAGGGTCACAAATTTCCTTAGCGGTTCAAAGATATTTGATACTTCACATTGTAAGTTCCTCCTATATATATATTCTGCATATGTTTTGATGAAAAACAATTGGATTTTATTCAAAAAGATTGAGAAAATGTGTGAATTCATCAAATTAATTTAAAATTATCCTTTCTCCTTAAAGGTCCGATGAGGGTTTGACTCGTGTTATACATTTTTTCGTGATAGTTTTGAAGAAATGCATGTCGTGGACCTGAATACGGAGGTAGAAGTTTTACCACGCAGTAAACCCAGCGATTGCCACATCATTAACGAAATAATGTAGGGGAGATGCGGGTTCCATGACCCAAAAATTTTTAAAGACCTCTAGACACTCTGTGTCTTCAGTCAGTATAGGGATTTTGTATTTTTTGTATAAGTAAATAGGCTGTTTTTTTATCATAGCTATGAATTTAGGTCATATTGTCATTTGTATATGAGCAGGAGCAATTTCTTTTTTTGCAAGAGGGGTCACGGAACCCACTGTTTAGCGGGTTCGTGGCCCTTGAGTGGGTTCTATGATTCCCTTGGTTTTTAAAAAAAATAGGTCAATTAAAGGAAGCAGAGATATCAGTCTCAAAACACAGCATGTTTTGTGCTCTTGCAGTCCCTCCAGCTGTTAAGGGAGGGAGTAACTGGTGTTCAATTTCATCTCTGGTGATCCATGCTGCAGGTTCATCCGCTAACTTAAAATGGTTCTTCCTCTTTGTAGAAGCTGTGAGGAAAGATACCAAAAATCGGTGGTGTCTTGTTCTCAGTTATTTTAGCAACAAAACTGAGTTTTCTGCCTTGTTCTGACCTCAGATTACAGAAAACATAATCTCCTACGTCAGGTTCTCCTTTTTCCTCAGTTTCTCGATGGAGATACATTTCAAGTTCGTCTCCAGAAGAGCTGCTATTGGGGAATCTGATGAACTGTCTTCTAATGGTACTGATTTCTTGCAAATGAGTTGTCTTTTCACAGGATTTCTTTTTGTTTTTCTTTGATGCATCTTCTTGTCGCTGCATCAGTTGAAGTTTTTCTAGAGTGTCTGTAAGGATTCGTGTTTTGCCTGTTTGCGGCCTCCTCGTCTTGCCTTTTATGGCTCTGGTTTTTGAATGGACGCATGGAATTTGGGGCAACTGTTGTAGGCATATCTGACTCTTCTTCGTCTTCTGATATGCTCTTATTTAGCATATATATATATGTCAGTGGGTTCCATAACCCCGTGGTCATGGAACCCACACTAAGGAGGGTTATGGAACCCAATTTTGTCACCATAAATATGTTGTAACACGCCGGTTAATCAATTAGAAGAAAGTTCGATCTAACACCTTACAAAGACGCTACAGTACCTAGTTTTACCAGAAACACTAGATAAGTTGTTTTTATAGGAACCATAACATCATAATAAAAAATTTCGATCTACACTCATTCCAAAATATCTGCCAGTAACACACCCACCCCTGACAAAAGTCAAACGCACGCTGATTGCTAAATGAAATTTTGTGTGTTGCCACCACTAGTGGAAAAATTACTAGACAGCAACCAATTAAAATTACTATGGGTAATAGCAGAAAGTGTTAGGGGTCATGGAACCTGCCTCTCCCCTAAGCTTTTTCTTTATGTTTCGGGTAAGAGCGTTTTCTTTTCGCGTGTTTTGGGTAAGAAGAAGACGCAATGTATTTTCATCAATTTATTAAATAGTAGAAATCATGTTTTATAAAATAGTAAAAATTTTTATAACCATCTTAAATTAGTTTCCATTACATTTTAAATAAGCTACAGAATACAAACTAATATTATTGGATGCAATATTGATGCAATTATTCATTTTATATATACGATCAAAATACTATACAACGATGCGCACAATCGGAAAACAAAAACGGTTTTTTATTTGTCTGCATACCATTTCGTCGTTTCGTTGAGTGTGACATGGGTCGAATAATTTTTAAAAATTTATAAATTCCTTACCACGTGACATATGCATGAGAAATGAAAGGCAGTACATCCCGCAAGTATTACTACAATCCTTGTAGTCGGTAGAGATTCCATACAATTTTGGGGATATGCACCTGCTCGAGAAATTGTACAATAATAGGGTCAATCCAGGGAGGAATCCCGAGTGAATTAAAATAGTACATGCGTTCCCTATTTTTAAAATAGATTGCGAACCAATGAATCCCTTCACCACCAATAACATTGTGTTCACAATAAGACCACCGCATTCTCTCGTAGTTGGCAATTTCAATGTTTCATTCTTCGCAAACACTGATAAATTTGGAACGTGTGATTCGTTCACTATTCATTACTCTCTGAAGTGTATTCGCGTCCATTTTAAAAGTCAGTGACAACGCTCCTAAATCTGTCAACTTCTATTAGTGCTTGTGACTCGAGGTATCCTAGTACACTAATAGGCGCGTCTATCGGCTTGACGAATTCCAATCTGACTGATATGTTTCCACTCTGTTGTGGACTTAAGTGTGTATTTACAATAGCAGATAAGTCAGGTGTGATGTTAAACGGATAAAGGTTAAACTGATCGATGAATTCTTTCTGCGTTGCTCCAATCCCGAGCTCATCACAAGCACCTGCAATATGGGCCAGATTACTATATGCTCTCGCTCAAAGCGGGAACACAGCGTCTGATAAATAACACTGCCCAACACCAATTTTGCTGATTTAATTCTAACACCTGTTTTTAGGTAACTGGTGTGCTGATTTCAAAAACCACCTTAGTTTTTGCCTATCACGTCAGGTTTTCGAGCAATCAAATACGGATATTTTGGAGATATCGCATTTTGGCAGGGTTATGCCCAATTTTTTTTCTTTTCAAAAAATAAGTTTTTACATACTCAGAATCAGCATGGAAAAGTAAACAATTGTGCAGGGAGTGAACGTTAATATACAATGGTAATATTGACACAAAGTGATTAAAAGTGTTTAAATAAGCAAAAAATGAATCCATATTAAAGCAAGCATGGGACCAGTTTTCTTAACATTGTCTTTTTCTTGTTTTCTTACTTTTCAGTGCTGATAAATTTTCTCTTATAGGACTTCCTAGAATGAGAGATGTCAAGACAATCCCTTTGCAGGCTCCAGCAGTAGTCAGCCATCATATGGGTATCCCATCTTCCTTGGTATCGTTCTTCCATCACTTTGATATCTTGGTGGAACCTTTCACCTTGCTCTTCACTAACATCACCAAGATTTTCTGGAAATTTATCCAGATGACTGTTGAGATAGTGAACTTTAATGCTCATGTTGCAACCCAACTGCTGAAAGTTTACAAGTAACGTCACTAGCGGAACCGGCTGCTCTCACTCCGCCAATGGGAAATCTCTCTCAGATCATGAAGTCACGCTCACACCTGGGGAAATCACAGATACCCAAGATTTGAATATGTTGTACATGACCTTTAGATTTAATGCACAGATTTGTGTATTCCACAGATAAAATTTTAACAGCAAAACAGCTCTTAACAGGTCTCAAAAATCATCAATTTTGATAAGCGCCCTTCATGGATCACCCAAAATAGGCATATTTCATTGCACGAAAACCTGATGTGATGGACAAAATCTAAGGTGATTTTCGAAATCAGCACATCAATATTATCCAGAAACAGGTCTTAGAATTAAATCAGCAGCAAAAAATTTTTTTTTGTTGGGCAGTGTAATCCATTGACGTATGGAGTTATGTTTTTAAGGCCGAAATTCTCGAACTTAAAGGTCTTTTTATATTTTCCATTCACCGAAGCGTGGTCCTGCATTCCAATTAATACCCTTTTAGGTAGAACTCCCAGGGCGATGTTTTATATCTGTTTCGATGCCAACCCTTCTAACACCGTATATAGTTTGATCCCAACTCTGTTAATTGGGTATTTTACTGTGGCATGTAGTAAATTTTTCTTAATTTTTATTTGTTTAGGCGAACTTAATTTCACACGGCGTATGCGTAGGTATGTTTCCATAATATGAATCACAATGGGCTTTGCACCCTCCTCTTGATCAGCACCCAGATTTAAACACATCTCAGGATTCGTGCGGGTGAGCTTTATTTCTATATCCACCCCATTCACAAGCAACTTCTGGAATGTGAAGTCTGTATGCAGGCGTCCAAAACACTTATATCGTTTCAGAATTTTTTAATTTGTCCTTTATACTACTTTCGTCTTTAGCTTGATAACAGACCTCGGCACTTAAAAAGGTATCCTTCGCTTCTTTGGAAAAGTTCAGCACATTTTCCAGATAGGCTTGTAGGTAATAATAACCCGTTCTTGCCGATATGTTGACCTGATTTAAATATACATCACACTGTTTGAGTATGGAGTGCAGAAAGTTTGTTTCAGGATATACAGCATATTTGTCATCGCAGTTCGTTCCACCAGAATGGGCTATACGTAGTTTAGTATACATGTGCACACAGCTTGGGTCAAAAAGTAAGGGCATGAGCTGGGTATCACGAATTCTATTGGAGCACTCGGGGAACTAATTGTGTTTAAAGGGTTAATTGTAATAAAGTCACTGTGCTCAATAGAAACTTGAGTTGGGGGCATGTGAAAAAGGGACAGCTCAGATTTACAACATTGTGAACTACACGGATGGATGAAGCGTGCCATGACGAGTCAGAAATATTACCACCTCTCTCAACAAGTAGTAAACAGTCTATGATTCATGATATCAATGTCCTTAGCTTATATTAGTCAAAAAAAATGGTCAACATAGGTTTCATTCGCTTAGAACACTTCTTCGATATCCTTTTACGTTTAATGCCACGTGCTGGTAATTCCTTCTTCCGGACAGCCCTCTTCTTCCCACCACCACGCAGTTTTCTCTTTGCATCTTTGATGATTTCGTCCCGTGTACGCTGTAAGTGTTTTTTTTTTAGAGCTCCCTTAGGTTTAGCCCCAGCCATTATGTCTTCTGCCGTGTTAAGACCTGATTGTAGCGCTTTCCTCTCGAGATATCTGGCATCCTTCTTCAGCAAAGGAACAGCCGTATGTGGTATGGTTGAAAAAATAGATCCAAGTCCACTACCACGCTGGTATCTCGCATCTCGATAGACTGTGAAAGGCTTTCTGTCCATTATAACTCAGGTCGTTGAAAGTGCAGCTTCACTGTTAAGCTCCCATCACCGAATGGGAAATTTTTTCCCTCAATCGTTCTTATATATATATGTTGAGATATTGTTTATTAGATTAGTCGCGACATTCACATTAATGGGGCCTGTCATATGTAATACTCATGTCCTTCCTTCTGTGGTTGGGAATGTGAGCAATGCGCAGCATGCGTGCCTGGGTATCCCCAACAAACTGGTGCTCCACTATATTCTGTAATTATAGGACATGTCTAGGGGTGTATAGCCAGCAACCAATTTCTCCAATTTCATCCGATACAATAGGCTGGACAAGCCATGTTGTACATCGTGAAAGGTATCTCTTTGGAAGGCTGATCGATATCGCCCCTCGCTTATAATTTTGAAAAGCCCTGTCTTTAATATTTCCGTAAGCCTGTGATTTTAGGATTAGAGTATGTGCAGGGTTTTCTTTGTTTATGATTTCGTATACTAAATCAGCCATAAAATCTGAGTTTTTTAAACTTACGTTTAAGTCTCTCACAACATCCTTAGCCGCACCATAACGGCCCGGACCTAGTTTTACTACTGTACTGTAATACCGTGCATCCCCAATCCGGGCGATACGTATGGTTTCATCCCGAGTTACCCCGACTTTTTCACACTCATCAAGGTCTCTAAGAACTGTAAAAACGGCTTCTTTATAATCAATATTTAAAAAGTGGACGTCCAACTGAATTTCGCTTATCCCCATCTCATACGAATCATGACCCAATTCAATGGGTCCATGGAGTTCTGTTACAAAGTTGGCTAGTGTGTTGTTCAGATGTACAAACAGGGACGAAGAGGACGGTAGTGTGATGTAGAAATTGTTAGGCACCATGTTGCATTTAAGCTTCATTATTGCATCAGCTTTTATATAGGTGTTGAAGCTTTCTGGGTTCCTAGCCATTTCACCAAGTACATTTTTCTCTTTCCTGAGCCTTTGCTTCCTAAAATTTTTTCAATTTTAAACATATTTTTTCCTACATTAAATGTAACTTTCTGCAATTCCTCGCGGTAAAAGCCCCCTGCGATTTCTTCCCCATTCAAATCTTCAACGTAACACATTATCTCGCCTTAAGGTCTCATAGCCCTAATTTAAAAATCTCACGTGTCCAACCTTGCTCAAGTCCCTTCGCGAATTTATTTCCCGAACGCGACAGCCTTACATAATCATTGATTTTGAAACGCGCAGAGTGTGGTAGTGGTATTCCATCTCTTCTCACATCGGACTCTGTGCGCGTACCTCTTTCTAAAATCTCGTTAGGTGTTGTCCCAATCGTGCGATGGTGTGAGCGTTTGTAGGATGAGGCCAATGATTCCAGAATGTCTATATATATCTGAATGTGTTTTTATGTGTAAAATAGCGGTGCATGCGTTCCTCTATGGTACATTGAATTCTTTCAGCTAAAGAGGCCTTATGTATAGAATTGGTATTGTAGTAGCTGATATTAAACTCTGTCAACATGTTCTGAAAAGCTCAGCCTATAAATTCTTTCCCCATATCCGTACAAAAATAGCCAGGAACCCTGTTTTCTTTCAACATCAACGTTTTGGTGGCTTTAGCAACTGTTTCAGGCGATTTACTTTTCAGAGGAATTAGCCAGATATCTAGAGAATACATCTATTATGAATAGGATGTAGCGGTAACCATCGTTATACACTGAATATCTTTGCATGTCTGTTAAATCTGCTTGCCAAAGAGTCAATCGATGCCGCTGTTGTCTTCGTCGTTTTAAACAATTTTCTCACAGGCTTTTAAAGTGTATAAGCGTCTGCTCCCGCAAAAACTTCTCAACATCTTTTTTCCCTACTCCATCATTGTAAACACTTCTGTACAGTCTATCTACGCCGCCGTAGGAGGTTGGGCTAGAAATGTCATAATAACGTCTTCTTAATATGTTTACCATTTACGTAGTTTAGAAGCACGTGGATAGGGTTGACCGTTGTTGTTGTTTAGCCTCTTTCTCCTCTTCAGAGGTGCTATTGCTGGGGTTGATGGCGTTCTTAATTGTGGCACATGCGATGCATGTTCCTAATCTTTTAGTCTGTTCAGATTTCCTATCGTTGTTTTGGGGACATTTATTTGTTGGTCTTGTTTTAATATGCTTCCATCTTGATGATGAGGGCATATCCCACTTTCTCACCAGATCATGAACGATCGTCTACGATTTTAAATCCCTGTACCTTTGCTCCTTCCACACTGATCTCACCTGTATCGGTCCACTGTATGTTGGGATCCTCATTCAATAGATTATAAAGGCTTAAACCTTTATTCCTCAATGTATGTCGGGGGTTGCTTTTTAATACATGCTCGATATGTTGTGGGACCAAACCGTTATTCCTTGGTTGGTCAGCTCTATCGTCGGACACAGGTCCTATGTCGCCATGCTCATCGTTGGCCATGCTGTGCCTAATAACCACGGGATCTCTGTCGGATTCATATAATTTTCGTACTCGTGAAGAAATTTCTGCAGAGCTTCTTGGTGTAATATTCTTTTCTCATCAGGTGTTTTTTCACTGTTTAATAGCGCTAATAATTCGCCTTCCATTCTTTTAAGCCTGCTTTTACGGGGTTCTAGAACCGTGTCCAGACTCTTTAAACTTTGCAGTGAAGCAAACACCTTGTGTGGAATCACTACCACTTTCTTCATTATATTAATCTAGTCAGTAAAGGCCCCAAAACTGAAAATAAGATGGGGAGGAATGACCCTCCTCTTTGTACAATAATTCGTTTTTTCTTTCCCACCGTCTGACTTTTACGAGCGAGTGTACGTATTATGTTCTTGTAACGTCGTAGGCGAGCCTTTTGACGGGGTTTCATTGATACATTGCAATTTACTTGCAATTTATAAGTTTTGAGAACATTCTCTCTTTTCTTTAATGATTTTAAGCATAAACACCGTTTTACCACATCCTGTAGGGCCAGATATAATACATGTGGATGGGCTCGTGAACCTGAATTTTTCTACAGATTCCATCTCTAACACGTCACACTCCTAAGTGGGTCATTTACAAAATATAATAAAAATTTAAGTGGTGTTCCTTATATTCTACAGTCTTGTTTTTCCTCTTCTTCCACAGAAACGTGAATGACGATGAGGTACAGCATCATGTCCCCATCATCGATATTACAGACGACCCCGATGAGAGTGTAGTTGTTGTCACAGACTCCACCCCCGCTAACGAGCCCACACCAGCGATACCTGTAACACGCGACAATTCAAAGCGGAGGCATTATGAAGCGTCTTACGACACAAACCCCGCACTAGTACGTTCCTCGAATAAAAATGTACCCCCTTATTCCTGTTCAATTGCGGGTACATCCTCTACAGCAGCAGCAGCTTCTCGTGCTGTAGAGGAAGATATAACATTCGAGTTGGTGCGCACCACCACCCGTCCCCAGCCCTGACTAGAAATCGGTATATAGTCAGGATTGATCCTGGCTCCATGTTAGCAATGGTGTTGAACACGGACTCCGGCGCGGAGTTGAACGAATTGTGGAGTTTGCCCTTCAGAACCGCTACGAACGTGAAGTCAGGACGAGGCTGTCCTTCGGGTTCGGTTCAGACGACGGGGATGTAGGTGATTTTTGGGTAGTAAACCATTCAGACGCTTGGCAGTTGTAGAGATAGAGTATATATTAGGCCGTATAATGTAGGCCTCTCAAAGTAGTACAGCCTTCAATATTGACAACTTCACAGTTGATATTTACCGTGTGTTCCGTTTTGCAGGTCATAGTGCCACACCTTATACTCTTAACTTCAATTCTCACGCTAGTTACAGACGGCATATAAACGCCGATCGTGGTTGCGGCTTTATAGCACTGGTCTTGGCCCGTATGTTTACTGTACTGAATACATGGACACAAAAAATTTGGTTGCCTACGGTTGTGCAGCGTGCCCGTAAACTAGCTGTGGACTGTAAAAACTTGAGTTTGATTGTAATATGGGTCCTGAAGAGCTGAGAAAGGTAGAGCAGGAAATGAATGTTCGTATACTGTAGTTGTATTTGGAATGGATGAACGTCGTAGAAGTGTATGTTTTTAAAACGAGTGTGAGAGATCGTACAATACCCCCTACTTATTTTAGGATTGTCAGATTCAACGTATCTTCCCATCCGCAATATAAGGGCTCTTTACACGAGTTATAATAAAAGTCGAAAATATGGAAGGCATCATGATTTGTGTAAAGGGTGTCTCGAGTTTGCGGATGATATAGTGAAACATTGTAAGGATTGCCACATGGTATGTGCGCAGAGTAAAAGCTCCAAATATGAAAGCCGTGTGGTTGAAGCTGAGAAAAGGGACTGTGATATATGTAGATGCACGTTTGAGCTCCATAAGTCAATTGACACGTGCAGGAAAATGAGAATCTGTGAATATGATATGTTTCATATGATGGATAATTGGGGGAATTTCAAGCGTAAATGTGATGAAATTCAGTTCTACATGCCATGAGAAATATAAAGCGGTTGGAGTAAAGCATGTGTGTTATATGAAAGACGCTAAGCCTAAAAATAGACCTTGTATAACTGTGTACTACGATATAGAAACATATAAACATATACGATTGCTGAAACCAAAGAGGTTATTCCACATCTACTTGTAAGCCAGACTATCTGTGATGAGTGCATGGAAGTCGAGTGTGATGAGTGTCACAAATGTGGTAAACGGACAAACGTTTTTAAAACGATTGCACACGACAGTCCCGTGAAACTTTTTGGGTCCTATATTGTCAAGTTAGCAGACAAGTTCAAAATAATGACTGTATATTCTTGCCCATAACAGTGCAAAATTTGACACAAGTTCCTTTATAAGGAGCTGCTTGAGCACGAGTCATCTGAGATATTTACAGGTGATCCCTTGAAAAGAGGAAACAAACTTTTGTTGCAAAGTAGTATAGTTGCAAAATGTACGAGTGCAATGTTACGTGATGTTGCAAGAGTGCCAACCCCCCACACCCCTTGGTGACACCCCCACCACCCTTATTTACAAAAAAGGAAAAAAATTCCTCGCCCCCTTTGTTGCCAACCCCAAAATGGCGTTGCAAGGGGTATGCAAATTGGAGGCGGAGTTATCCCCCAAGCTGATTCCCCCAAAGGGGAGTGCCAACATTTGTTGCCAACCCCAAAATAGGATTGCAAGGGGTATGCAACTTGGAGGCGGAGTTATCCCCCATGCTGAACCCGCCAAAGAGGCAGAAAGAGAGAGAGAGAGAGAGAGAGAGATAGGAGGAGAGACCCAGAGGTGGGAACCCAGAGTTGGGTGTTCACTCGGCTGGAAGCCGAGCTCATATGGGATCCTTCAGCCGTCCGCCGCCTCTTATAGGGTGCTAATCAGCCAGTTGGCTGAGTTGCCAGAGAGCGCCATGTATTTAATTATTCCTTCAGCCAGTTGCCAGATTCGTTATTTATTAAATTAATTCATATATTATTCAGCCATTTGGCTGTTGAGTTGCCAGATAGCAATAATTATTCATTTATTCCTTATATTATTAAGCCAATCGGCTGCTTGGTGGCCAGATAGCAAATTTATTTAATTATTCCTTATATTATTCAGCCATTTGGTTGCTAAATACCACCATATATTTTAATTTATATTAGGGAGAGTTGCTTAAAGAGAACCAATTATTTTAAAAGAAATTCTGTTTATTAAATAAATAATTAGAATTTAAACACACTCTTCACACAACTAAAATAAATCATTTTATTACTTAATTCCTATTTTTATTGTTTTTAATATCACAATTTTCGCTAAATGTGAGACCGTATATTGTACCCTTCTAGGTATGAACCAACTTTTAAATCCTTTTTCTTAAATATTTCCCAAACAATACTGGATTACTAAATAAAAATGCCAGTACCACTTGGCCCAACGTTTTTGTTAATTTTGTGAATTAATATCAAATATATATATATATATCACACTTTGCATAATATACAAGCTCCTAATAATAAACTGTTTCTTGTGGTAATTTGCGTGTTAAAAATTACTAAATACAGAAAGTCAGTTAAAGATTTTTTCATTTAGATAAATGAAAAATAAACATACATGCATCACGATATTCTGCAGGGCAAACCCTTAAGGTATAAGCAAGCACGAGTATACTTATCCCACGCAATACTATTTTGCATAGGAATCGCATAAAGTCCGAGTCATTACACGATCTTATGAGATCGACGCAAGATATTAATAATATATATAGGAATTCGTGTATTAAAAGAAGCGTCTCCCTCCCCCAAAGAATCAAAACTCAAAAGCGTGAAACAAATTTAAAAAAATAAGAATGCAAAGTATTTAATTAGCTCGCTTGCGAGCTAATTAAATACTTCCGCACACCTCTAAGTTTTCGCACTCCCGCACAACCGCACCCGCACCCTATTTACATATATAAAGTTTTATCGCAAGGAAATATGTTTCCATTAATATATTAATACTTTTATAAAATTTTATTTAATATTTAATTGTGAAAATAAAGTTTTAATACAATAAAGTCATTTTTTTGTTATGAGAGGTCAGAAAATAGTTGACAAAATTCTAAAGTTCAAGTGTGCGAACAGGTGTGCGGACCAATCCGCACACATTCCGCACCCGCACCTCCGCACCTTTTTACCGAGGTGACCGCACACCGCACCTCCGTACAGTGCGAATGTGCGGAGGTGCGGAAGGTGTGCGGAACTTGCCCAGCACTGCTCGCAAGTAACTATTTTCTGGCTCTAAAGCGCTGTAATCTGCTCTATACACACTTCCCTTGCCCTTAACTTACTCCAC
The DNA here is from genome assembly GCA_023014485.1 of Bathynomus jamesi. Lineage (NCBI taxonomy): Eukaryota > Metazoa > Arthropoda > Malacostraca > Isopoda > Cirolanidae > Bathynomus > Bathynomus jamesi. The sequence continues at coordinate 56,937 of JAJOZX010015430.1, read as the reverse complement.
ATTCAAGTACCAGTTTCGAGACCTGTTGAAAAACGAAGCCAATCTTCATAAAAGGTATTTTATAACATGTAATACTATCATTACCTCAAAACATATCAGCTTCTTGACGTGGTCTATAGGGATTTTGCCACGTCACCCATATATGGCTAACAAGGCAGTCAAAGGGTTAAAAGAAAGTATAATTATATATTTAAAAAGGCTTTTTTGAATAATATTAAATTATTCTGAACGCAGGGATACTTAAAATTTCTTTTGAAACCTCCAAATTCTTTAAGAAAACATTACCACTCATTAAGTTATTATTATTAACAAACTGTATCCAAATATATTCTGATAACTGCTGATTACACACATTTAAGTAGAAATAAAATGATTACGAGCTAATTAATTATTTTAAACAGACACCTCAAAGTTAATATAATTCGATTTTATGTTTTAGTTAGCTTACCCAATAAACGACGTTTTTTATGGATATTTCTAAAAGAAAATGGAATTTTTGGCACAACTGCATAATTGCGCCTTCTACAATCCGTTTATTGTAATTTTAAATATTATGTTATTAACGTTATATAATGTGACCGATTTCCTGCTAACTTATTATGCTTTTGTTTAAATTACAAATGTCATTCTTGTTTAATTTGGTGTTCAGTGAGCTGAATTATACAATGTTGATATGCGAAATCACTGTTTTTTGAAGTGTTATTGTATCTATTACACGTTTCACGTAGTTTCTAAATTTAAGATGCCTGATATATATATATATATATATATATATATATATATATATATATATATATAGTGGCTTTCAAAAGTTCTTTTTGGTCTTGTTTCGTTTTCTCTCCCGTTTAACCTTTTATCTTTAAGAGAATTAATCAACTAAAACAGTATTAACATTAAAAAATTCACTGAACAATTGGCTTAGCAAAAGAATTCGTTCCATTAACATATTCTCAAATCTATATACAAACACACACGCACACACAATTATATTTATTCCTGAAAACCATCGAAAACCTAATTTAACATTATTACTTAGACTACTCCAGTTACGTCTAACTCAACTGAATTAAATATACCCATATGCGCAAATTTTGCATGCCGAAAGGGAGAAGAAGCAGGAAAAAAAGTTCATCATAATAAATACTAAGTAGGCTCGACTCAGAAGACTGCTAAATAAAAGAGAAGTAAGCCTAAAATTTAGATAGGCCAAGAGTAAAGCCTGAATAAAAAGTAACGCCCTTAACAAATAAACTAGTAAAAAATATTAATAACTCAGGAAATTTGTATTACCACAAAGTTCAACCAAATCTGCTTGGCATGGATCAACTCTGCTGAGTTAAACTAAAAAACGCCTTTGCCCGTAACAGATTAAAACGTTAAAGAGGTTAGACAAAATTTGGACATAACTTTCAGATACATTCCAACAAAACAAAATCCTGCAGACTTTCTAACAAGAGGATTATCCTGTAAATTACTAAAATCCAACAAAATTGGTTTCATGAACCTGAATTGATTCAGGATGATTGGCAGTTGTCTTTTTTAAAGGGGTGATGTGGTAATAAACTTGAATCTCTACATTGACAAAGATGGCTTATTAGCAAAACGTCATTACCAAATACCTCTTTCAGTCATTAATTTATCTAGTTCATTCTTAAAAGTCTCCAAAGTATGGGAACTTACAACTTCTTCATCTGAGCTATTCCAGAATTTTACTATTCTATTTGAAAAACTATGTTGTACTAACTGTGATTTACGTCTTCACTGAAAAAGCTTAAGGCTATGGACTCTTGTCCTATCATTGTGATCCTTTGTAAAAGAGAGAAGAAGTCTCTATTATCTAACTCATTTATTATTTTTTATATACTTCTATCATATCACCTCGTAACCTTCATCGCTTTAGAGAAAATATGTTTAGGTGATCCAAGCTATCTTTGTAACTAAGATGTCTAGACATGGTATCATACTTGTGGCTCTCTTTTGAACTTTTTCTAGTCTGTCCTTATCATGCTCTAAATAAGGACTACTGAACTGAATGCAATACTTAAGAAGAGGCCTCACGTATGAAGTGTAGAGCCTACTTATAATTTCTGGCGATTTATATTCTATATCTTTCTGCATTAGATTCAATCTAGCATTAGCCTTATTTCTAATTTCAATACAATGAGTTGTAGGTTTTCATAAATATATATACTCAAGAGAAAAATACAAGCAGTGAAGTAATAATTATGTTCCATATATATATATATATATATATATATATAATATATATATATATATATATGAGGTAGAGAGGTGTCCCCCTTTTGGCTCCTGAAAATATAGTCATTTTAGTTTATAACTCCAAAAATAGAAAAATGCCCCACTTTTTGCTCCAAAAAATATGGTCAGTTTAGGCTGAGGTAGATTCAGAATGAAATGTCTGTGTGATATATCGTGTTAATTTTAACAAATCAAATCTCGTTTTCTTATTTTTATTAGCTATCTTCATATATAATTTTTCCGAACTTCCTGAGTGACAATAAGAAGCATCCTAAAGGGTACAACTTAATTGTAGAATGGAAAGACTTATCTTCATACTTAATATGTAAGAGCAATTTGACTGCTCTCTCAATTAATTATCTCTTTTCATAGCACAAGTAACTTTTCTTATTAGAGTTTGAGGGATGAGTTTCAATGAGAAAAATTGCAGACTGAATCTGTGAAAATGCGTTTAGCCAGAGTAGTAGCTTTTTGGTGTGACTTGATACATTGCGTGTTACGAAAACCAGCTCCTAAGCATGTTTTAAGAAATGCAATAAAATTTACAAAATTGACCAGTCACAGAGCAATTAAAATGAGGTCCTGGACACCAACTGCAACAGGTGAAGCTTCGTTTTAAACAGATTATAAGAATTTTAGTAAATAGTAGGCCTTTAGACGATTTCATATATAGCTGGGATTGTAGGCCACTTTCTTGAGCGAGAGAGAGGTTTTTTTATTTTAATAAAATATAGAAATCTCTTATAAATTGTATAGTGAATGAGTAAATACTGTACTGTTTTAGCGTCAAAACAGTGATTTCGCATATCTACATTGTATAATTCTGCTTACTGAACACCAAATTAAACAAGAATGACATTTGTAATTTAAACAAAAGCATAATAAGTTAGCAGAAAATCGGTCACATCATATAACGTTAATAACATAATATTTAAAATTACAATACGCGGATTGTAGAAGGCGCAATTATGTGGTTGTGCCAAAAATTCCATTTTCTTTTATAAATATCCATAGAAAACGTCGTTTATTGGGTAAGCTAACTAAAACATAAAATCGAATTATATTAACTTCGAGGAGTCTGTTTAAAATAATTAATTGGCTCGTGATCATTTTATTTCTACTTAAATGTGTGTAATCAGCAGTTATCAGAATATATTTGGATACAGTTTGTTAATAATAATAACGTGATGAGGGGTAATGTTTTCTTAAAGAATTTGGAGGTTTCAAAAGAAATTTTAAGTATCCCTGCGTTCAGAATAATTTAATATTATTCCAAAAAGACTTTTTAAATATATAATTATATTTCTTTTAACCTTTTGACTGTCTTGTCAGCCATATATGGGTGACGTGGTAAAATCCCTATAGACCACGTCAAGAAGGTGTTATATTTTGAGGTAATGATAGTATTACATGTTATGAAATACCTTTTATGAAGATTAGCTTCGTTTTTAAACAGGTCTCGAAACTGGTACTTGATTGTGGAGTAAGTTAAGGGCAAGTTTATACATGGAAGTGTGTATACAGGGTGGGCCGTAAGTTTCCATACATAGGAAAAATAAACATTTTTTTATGGACAACCATTTTTATTTATATAATATGCTCTACATGGTTGCCATTGTTTTGAAAACACATTTCAATACGTGTTCCCCACTGTTGATGAACACGCATTAGCACAGTTGACGTTATGCTTGTAATGGCGTTGGTGATACGTTCCTTTAGATGATTTATGTCTCGTATCTTTTCCTGATACACCATGGCCTTCAAGTGCCCCCAAAGATAGAAATCAAGGGGGGTGAGATCTGGGGATCTGGGAGGCCACTCCACAGGACCACGCCGACCAATCCAAGCATCCGGAAACTGCTGATCCAAATACTGACGCACGTGAAGACCATAATGAGGTGGAGCTCCATCTTGCTGGAAGTAAACTGGGAAGTTACCTTCCTTCCTCGTTTAGCAGGGATGGGAAAATCTCTTCTTGCAACATGTTAAGATACCTTTCGGCATTAAGATTTCCACTGACAAAAATTGGTCCAATAATTCTGTCACCCCATATCCCGGCCCACACCATCACTTTACCGGCACCTTGCATCTTCGTCGGACTCAGCCAGTTAGGGTTAGCATTACTCCAATAACGTATGTTTTGCCGATTAACCTCTCCATTGACGTAAAAATTTGCTTCATCAGTAAACAAGATCTTACGTCAAACGTATATTCTTAGGGTATCTGAAACATAAAAACAAACGTTTAATTTTTCCTATGTATGGAAACTTACGGCCCACCCTGTAGATCAGATTACAGCGTTTTAGAGCCGCAAAATAGTAACTTGCGAGCTAATTAAATACTTTGCATTCTTATTTTTTAAATTTGTTTCATGCTTTTGAGTTTTGATCCTTTGGGGGGGGGGGGAGACGCTTCTTTTAATACACGAATTCCTATATATATATATATATATATATATTATTAATATCTTGCGTCGATCTCATAAGATCGTGTAATGACTTGGACTTTGTGCGATTCCTATGCAAAATAGTATTGCGTGGGATAAGTATACTCGTCCTTGCTTATACCTAAAGGTTTGCCCTGCAGAATATCGTGATGCGTGTATGTTTACTTTTCATTTATCTAAATGAAAAAAATCTTTAACCCTTTACTGCCCAAAAGGACAAATTCGTAACCTTTCAAATACACGCATTCATAACTTAACCCTACAAAATATTTGGGCAGTAAAGGGTTAACTGACTTTCTAGATTTATTAAATTTTAACACGCAAATTACCCCAATAAATAGTTTATTATTATGAGCTTGTATATTGTGCAAGAAGGTGTGATATATATATATATATATATATATATATATATATATATATATATATATATATTTTATATTAATTCGCAAAATTAACAAACATTTTGCCGACTGGTACTGGCATTTTTATTTAGTAATCCAGTATTCTTTGGGAAATATTTAAGAAGAAGGATTTAAAAATTGGTTCATACCTAGATGGGTACAATATACGGTCTCACATTTAGCGAAAATTGTTATATTAATAATAATAAAAATAGGAATTAAGTAATAAAATGATTTATTTTAGTTGTGTAAAGAGTTTGTGTTTAAATTATAATTATTTATTTAATAAACAATTTCTTTTAAAATAATTGGTTCTCTTTAAGGAGAAAATTCATGTTTTGGTAGCGAGTTAAAATAAATGGTGGTATTTAGCAACTCTCCCTGATATAAATTAAAATATATGGTGGTATTTAGCAACCAAATGGCTGAATAATATAAGAAATAAATAAATATTGCTATCTGGCAACTCAGCAGCCGATTGGCTGAATAATATAAGGAATAAATGAATAATTATTGCTATCTGGCAACTCAGCAGCCGATTGGCTGAATAATATAAGGAATAAATGAATAATTATTGCTATCTGGCAACTCAGCAGCCGATTGGCTGAATAATATAAGGAATAAATGAATAATTATTGCTATCTGGCAACTCAACAGCCAAATGGCTGAATAATATATGAATTAATTTAATGAATAATGAATCTGGCAACTGGCTGAAGGAATAATTAAACACATGGCGCTATCTGGCAACTCAGCCAACTGGCTGATTAGCACCCTATAAGAGGCGGCGGACGGCTGAAGGATCCCATATGAGCTCGGCTTCCAGCCGAGTGAACACCAAACTCTGGGTTCCCACCTCTGGGTCTCTCCTCCTATATCTCTCTCCCCCTTTGGGGGGGTTCATCTTGGGGATAACTCCGCCTCCAAGTTGCGTACCCCTTGCAACACCATTTTGGGGTTGGTAAAAAGGGGGTGGGGAATTCCACCCCCTTTTTTAACAAAGGGGGTATGGAGGTTGGCACTATTGCAACATTACGTGACGACATGCAATATTGCAATGCAATTGCACTCATACATTTGACACTATACTACTTTGCAAGAAAGGGGGGTGGGCACTCTTGCAACATTTCGTAACATTATGCAATATCGCAATTGCTGGATGCTTAATTAAAAGGTTTAGACTCTTCGAAGTATCATGAACATTGGTACAAAGGACTTGAGCGGTACAGGGCTGAGCTCACCTACACAGCTCACCCTGAAGAACTATTTCTTTATATGAGCAGCTGTCGTTACGATTTAGAAGATTATTTCAACTGCCGCTAGGAATTGTGAAGAGCTCACGATTGAAAAGCTCGGATCCGTAAGAATAAACCATCGACTGGAAAGGAGTGTTTAGAAACTTGTATTTAATAATGATGTGGCTAACGATGACCTCTTTGTACGTTCTTTTGAATGTATTCTGTCCGTGTTTAAAGATAACTTGCCAATCGAATGTAAAGTGGGCACAAAAATAGTATTGAACGAAATGAAGGCCCTTTACATCGAGTATAGACATCCCTATAACCTGAGCGCTGAAATAATGTTAAATCGTATTTATTGCATAGTGCAAAGCAACAATGATGTAACTGTAGACTCGATCACGTGCGAGTTTAGTGTTTTAGTTAAGCGCAGTAGAACATAAAGTGTATGTATTTTGAGGATTTTGCAGGATATTTATTTTATATTTTAATTATTTAATATAAATGTGTATATACAGATTTCTCCTGTATTATTATTTTGATGATTATATTCCATCGTTTAAAATTGTGTATTTCTTATATTATTATTATTTTTTTATTATATATATATATTCTTCGTTCAACCTGGTTATTTCTTATGCTATTATTATTTTTTTATTGTATATACTGTATATTCTTCGTTCGTATTTCTTATACTATTATTATTTTTTATTGCATATATTCCTCGTTTAAACTGTTTATTCAATGAACTAATTTGAATGTGCATTTATTTTCTACATATTTCATGAAATTATTTCCAAGAATTCGTCTAAATAAAGAGAATTATGTAATAGTGTTAAATTTAATTCTTTTGGTTGTATATATAAACGATATTAATTAATTAATATATATATATATATATAAGAAATGGCTGATTACGCCTTCTAAGCCGACTGGCTGCTTAAGACTTCTAAGCCGACTGTCAAGAATATATGCTTTAATTAAATAAATAGTGCAATCTGGCATCTCAAAATAATAATGTACACCTGAACAAGCAATTTACGCCTTCTTAGCCAGATGGCTGATTAGGACCTTCTTAGCCAAGTGCATAGACCAAGAGCTTTTTAATACGTCTGGCGGAGCCAGACGAAGGATGCTCTCTCTCTCTCTCTCTCTCTCTCTCTCTCTCTCTCTCTCTCTCTCTGGCAAGAAGGCTGCGAAACCGAAGCCCGAGACCCCGGTTGCCCCTGTCAGGACCTCCAACCACTTTAGTCTCCTGTGCGCGAAGGAGGAAGACACCGTTTTAATTGGGGACTCGCAGATTAGGGGCCAGGAGAAGTACTTTGCTTCTGCAAACCGAGACAGGAGGAAGGTAAGGTACTTACCCGGTCGGGGAACGGCGCACATAAGGAAGGAATTAGAGAAGCTGCGCGTGGCTAGTCGGAGCACTGCGATCGTTGTCCACGCTGGTGGCAACGACCTTTTCCTCAAAGGCGGTAGGGTAGGTTCAACGGAAGAGATCATCACCGAGATCATGTCTCTTGCGGATGATCTAAAACTTAAGATAGACGGGAATGTTGATGGGTATTTTACCGCAGATGAATGCCAGTGACCACGCGCTCAGTAGGATCATTGGCATCAACGAGAGGGTGCAAGACTTGACCGTCCCACTTGGCGTGAGGTTTGTTGACCCGTTCGACGCGTTTTCGGGTAGGTGGGACCTGTATCAGATAGGTGGTGTCCACCTCAATGTGAAGGGTAAAGGTGTGCTAGGCACGCTGCTTGACCGGCACCTATACCGTATGGTGAGGTCAAGCCCAGGGATTGATGATGGGCCCCCACCGGGGAGAGATGATGTTGAGCCGGCGGCGGACGTACCTTCAACCGAAGGGTGCGTCCAGGTGGGTGACCCTCCTTCCCGTTGGAGGGGGCTCAGCCTCCTGCGGAAGTTGCCCCCTCGTTGGTGAGGGGCTCTTCAACTCCCGACAGCCCTGTCTGTTCGGGAAACGGGTCGTGCTAGGGGGCAGTCAGAATATGGAAGGCTCCCTCCGTGCAATGCTTTTTAATGCTAGGTAGATTAGGAATAAGTTTTGCGAGCTACGGGCGTTCTTAGCATCAGAGTACCAGGATATCGTTACTATCACCGAGTCCTGGATTCATACTGATCGTAGGGACTACGTTGGGGAGTTCGAGATTCCCGGGTATAGAATGTTTCACAAAGACCGCACTCGTGGGGAGGGGGGAGGGGTACTAATATACGTGAGGGACACGTTGAGTCCGGTTGACTGCCAGTTCCGATCGGAACGGGAGCTGCTTGGCGTCGATCTGAACGTGGGAGGGACGAACTATAGGTTAATCTTGGTGTACAGACCTCCGCATCTCCTCCTCGAGGAGGATACAGCCCTGTACACCAAACTCCGTAGCCTGCTAGGGGATAGGGTGTGTGTAGTTTTAAGAGACTTCAACTGTCGCAGCATAAAGTGGGAAGACAGGACTGCTGAAGGGAGGAGGCTAGTTGACTTTGCTGATGAGAACTTCATCATTCAGTGGGTCAATGAGCCTTCACGAGGCGAAAGCGTTCTAGACTTAGTATTCACGAGACAACCTCGTCACTGGCCTCACCGTTAACGAATCGTTGGGCGGGAGTGATCACGGTCTGATTAGGTTCCGTGTGTGCGTCCCTCGGGTGAAGCGTAGTAACTCGAGAGGCAGTAAGCTCGATCTACGGCGGGCGGACTTTGTTAGCCTCCGGGATAGCGTAGGTGAGATGGGGTTAGAGGTCGGCGGCAATGTTGAGGGAGTGTGGAGTGCATTCTGGGACGAGTTTATGGTGCTGCAGTCTGCTGCCATACCCTCAAAACCGGTCACCCCTGCTTCAACGCAGCCTGAGTGGTTCAGTGTTGACATCGCTTCGGCTATCCGAAATAGGAAAGTAGCGTATAGGAGGGCGAAGGCCAATCGTTCCCATGAGAACACTGAAGTGTATGTCCGCCTGTGTAGGGAAGTGAAGGCGAAGGTTAGGCTAGCGAAACGTAACGAAGAACTACGGGTGGTAAGCCTCTGCAAGGGGAACCCTAAGGAGTTCTTCAGTTATGTTAATAGTAGAAAGCCAATTAGAAGCATGATAAAGGATCGAAGCGGTGTTCTGTGGACCTCCGACGCGGACATCGCTAATGTGCTTAATGAGTACTTTGCGGGAGTGTTCACCAGGGAGGACAACCTCGTCATCCCCGAGCCAGGCGCGAAGGTGCTGGCCTGGATAGTGTTCGATGTACCACGACAGTCGTTGCCGATAGAATAGAAAAACTGAGCGCGTTTAAGGCTCCTGGGCCAGACCAGTTTCTCCCCAGAGTGTTGCGGGAGGTGCGCGACCAGGTGGCTCCTCAGTGACACTCACCTGGGTACAGTCTTCAACAAATCGTTTGAGACGGGCCAGGTGCCTGGAGGGAAGCCAACGTAACCTCTATCTTTAAGAAAGGGGATCACGAAAGTCCAGGGAACTATCATCCCATTAGTCTCACTTCAGTTGTAGGTAAATTATTAGAGGGGATAATAGCGGATAGGATCGTTGACCATTTGGATTCCTACAAGCTACTTTGGGACTCCCAACATGGGTTTAGACGGCATAGGTCGTGTCTCACCAACTTGCTCGAGTTTTTCCACGTCATGTTGAGTGAGTATGATAAGAGCAGGACGATTCATATACTTTATCTCGACTTTCAGAAAGCCTTTGATAAGGTACCCCACCGCCGGCTAATGGCGAAAGTGCGCGCGCTGGGTATTAGTTGGGAAGTAGGTAGGTGGATTGAAAACTGGCTGAAGAATAGGCGGCAGAGGGTTGTAATTAAAGGGGCCAGTTCGGGTTGGGCCTCGGTCACTAGCGGGATTCCTCAGGGTTCCGTTTTGGGGCCACTGTTGTTTATCATTTACATAAATGATATCGACGGTGGCATCGTCAGTCGGACCGCCAAATTCGCTGATGACACAGCTTGGGGCCAATGTTGGGACGCCCGAGGCGATAAAGCAACTGCGTGCGGACCTACGTAGGATAGGAGAGTGGTCATAAAAATGGCATATACCGTTTAACTTGGGTAAGTGCAAGGTGATGCATATTGGCTACGCCAATCCCAAGTCGGACTACTCAGTATTCTCTGGTTCGGCCGCACCTGGAGTATGCTGTGCAGTTCTGGTCGCCCACCCTCAGGAAAGATATTGACAGGCTGGAGCGAGTGCAGGCGAGGGCCACAAAGTTAATCCCTTCCGTTAGGCATATGGGCTACAATCGACGCTTACTCTCCCTGAATTTGTTTTCGCTGGAAACTCAGAGGCTGCGCGGTCAACTGATCGAGGTTTTCAAGTTCTTAAGCGGGTTCAACAATGTCGATTTTAGAAGCATGTTTAAGTTTAAATGATAACCCAACTCGCAACAATGGTTGGAAGTTGGATTTGAAACGGTTTAGGACTAGTGTGTGTGGGAATTACTTTACCTATAAGATCTGTGACACGTGGAACAGGTTACCTTCAGAATTTGTGAACAGTTCCTCTGTGGATCAGTTCAAGAAAAGGTTAGACCAAATCTTGCACACTATTTGAGGGCGTAGAAAATTTTCCCTGGCATCCGTTGCCATTGGTACCTCCTCGGTATGGGCCGCAAGGCCTTTTGAGGTACTTCTTTTCCTTGTAACTCCTTGTAACTCTCTCTCTCTCTCTCTCTCTTAGGTTAGGATACCGCTTTGGAGGATGAGGGTGGGGGTTGCAACAAGAGGGAGGGGGGTCTTGCAAAACTGATGGACACTTGCAACATTGCAATTGCACTCTCCCTTTTTCCGCCCATCCTACTAACCTCTAAAAATGCATGGTGTAGATAAGCTTAATGTACGGTAAAGTTATTCTCCATTTCACTTTTCAGCGATTGATTGGAAGTGCGCAAAAACTCCAAAGGTTTTTCATTTCAGAATGCGTCTCTACTTTTCTATAATTCTACGCCACTTTTAATTATAATACTACAGAGCAAGTTTAAAGAATATTGAGAAAAAACACCGAAATCAAAAATACTGAAGTTGTCAACAATCTCATTTTGAAAAAAGCACGTGTCCAAAAGTATTTAGAATTAGAATTTTAATAAAGCAATATACACACTATAATCAATGTATCCCAAACGACAATTTAATTAAACAGTACAGGAAGCTATAACAGTATAATACAGTTAGGGCTAGGCATCATTTCCCAGGAAAACTGTCATCGATCCCGGCATTTCCCGGTATTCTATTTTCAGGGGAGACTTTTCAACACAGTTTTATTATGAGGTATATTTATTTAATGCAAAGGTTTGTACAACTAAAAAAAACCAATTTCGAAAGCAATGATTGACCTTGGGATTGGAAAGGGCATGGATATTTCAGGTGAAGAATTTGAATCCATAAATGTTATCATCTCATCTTTAGAACCGGCTAAAATTGAATTGGAGAAGCTTGGTAGCAGAGAGGCAACATTGCTCACTGCAGAAGGTGTGTTTGCTTTTATTGTAAATGAGATGAGAGAACAGAAAACTTGTTTTTCTACCACCTTAAAACCATAAGTAGAAAAAAGACCAAGAGAGACGTAATAAGAAGCTCGTAGGAGTGTATAAATATTTAAACAATCCTATAATAGCATTTAATTCATCTTGTCCTAATTTTTCACTGCCTTCTAAATCAATATTGCAAACTGCCAGAGAGTTGTTTGCCAGGCTTTACAGAAAAAGTGAGCCAGACGTAGTGGGACAAGGTACTGATGTAAATGAACCCCAACAGTTTTTTGATACACCACTAGGACTCGAAGTCTTTTCCTCTAACTCATCTTCAAATCAAAGGTCCTTCGAAGAAAAATTGGATGCCGTTGTGCAGAAAGAAATAGGAACCACAGAGCAACAAGATTTGCGCCTGAGATAAGACGTAAAGAACATCATAAAAGAAAGGAATGTTCATGAAGCCACTGGTAATAGAACATAAAATTTAAACCTCTTATTTAATGCTCTGGCGACAATTCCTCCAACTTCAATAGAGTTGGAAAGAGCATTTTCTGCTGTAGGATTATTCATCACAAAACTCCGACCATCTTTAAGTGATAATAGTATTGATCATCTGTGTTTTTTAAAGCATTATTTTAAGACAATCCAAATAAATCAATAATTTCAGTTTTATTAGTCTCTCGAAAGTTTTTATCAAAGCATGTTTTTGCTCAATAAAAGGGAAATTTCTGTTTAGTTATTTAATTTATTCCGGTACTTCAACCTTGTTTAATGTTTTTAATCCCGGTACTTTCCCGAGATTGCAAATTTTTTAATTCCGTTTCCCGGGATTAAGGAAAGAGCGGGAAATGCTCAGCCCTAAACACAGGATTAAATTATTACACTCTTCACACATGAAAGCTCAGAAAATACGAAATGCAAAAGGCACCGTTAAAGTATAAAGCTAAAAATAAAAAGCCGACCATGTCTGACATACGCAGTCCAACCAATTCGTACGAAATCTGCGAATCCACAACACGGGTGTACAATAAAAAAATCCTGGATACATAAAATATCGTTTTGCATTTGGCAAGCGAAAATAGTTCTATTTCTGTTTACGAACGTCATGAAATATTTTTGGATGAAGACATTTAGCCAAATTTTTGGCTCAGAGTAAAACTCAGAATGTTTTCACACTATGCCTACTTGTGTACCTTTTCTTGTCCAAGAAAATTCTCGAGATATTCCCTCGAAAGAGGAAAATGAGGAAATCTTTTTATTATTAATCTTTTAACTGAGACCTTATATTGTCTCTTGAATATCTGAGCTGCTTGTCTCGATGGCCTAGAATCTTAGATTTCCTTGGAGACTTGGACTCTCCCTTATCCGAGGAAACAGAGATATAGCCTCGTGAAGATTGCAATTCTAAAGGATACAATTTAACGATCGGATGAATCACTGTACCAATGCATTGGCTGTTTGCGAATCCACAGTTCGAATGTATCATATATCCATCAGTGAGTGGATGAGATTCAGTTATTCGGTCCAATTTCCAAATTACTATTGGAAAATTATCTTTAACAAAAACCATATTAGTTCCTACCTCAGTGGTGTCATTTGACATCCGTCCTTTATAATGATACTCTTAAAGCTATTTGATCCGCAGTTCGTTGATGAAGTAATTAATTATTTAGAAAATAGCTTTAGAGAATTAGGCTATTCTAAACATTATATTGACAGAACGTTGCACTTAAGAAAAGATGATATTATCCTTGCAACAGAACAAGAAAACAGGATGAGATGTATTTGAAATACCTTGAAATACAGATTAAAATATTTAAAAAAAAAATCAGTCCAGAAGTGGTCACTTGTAACAGTTTCTAATAATTCAGTTCATAATGACAGCCCACGTTTTCATAAAACTATATATATGATACACACAGACCGTGCATATATATATATATATTTCTTTCTCTGATTTACCGCCGATTCGTACCTAAAAGGGCGGTACATATCTCGGCGAGGCGGTGATTGGGTGATGTTACTGTGTTGGGGGTGGTAGACTAGGGGAGTGAGTAAGGGTCAGTCGCTGGATAGTGGGTACGAGGGATACGGTTTTAAATGCGATGGAGTAGCTGGGAGTGAGTAAGGAAGAAGAGAATCGCTTCCGTTGAAAAGTGGGGGCCGTCGGCGAGTATGGATCGTAGCCGGTCGGGTATGGGATCTTCGGCCGAGAGAGGTAAACACCTGCGACGAAGAGCAGACAACTTTGTGCATTCCACCAGGAGGTGTATGACAGTGATAGAGGTATGGCAGGTAGGGCAAAGCGGGGCTGGCGATTTCGCCATAAGGTGTCCGTGGGTGATGCGGGTGTGGCCTAGGCGGAGACGGGCTAGGATTACTTCCTTATGGCGGGACCGGTGGAATGAGGAGGCCCAGTATCCTATTCGTGGCTTGATCGTGTGGAGTTTATTTTGTGTGGCCTGGTCCCATTCCCGCTGCCATATGGAGCGGAAGTGGGAGCGGAAAGTCGGGAAGAAGTCGGAGAAAGGGAGGGGTCGGGAGGAGGCCGGCAGTGAGCAGGCCTTCTTTGCTGAGCGATCCGCCGCCTCGTTACCCTGGATGCCGACATGAGCCTGGACCCAGCAGAAGGCGATTGTCTGGTGTTGGAGGGTCGTTAGACAGTGGAAGGTTTGCTGGATGGTACAGACGAGCGGGTGGGGGGAGTTAAATCTTTCCAGGGAGAGGAGTGCACTTTGGGAATCCGAATAAATGACGAAGGAGCTGGCAGAGTGGGTGCGCACAATATCGAGGGCCTCCGTAATGGCGAAAAGCTCCGCCGAAAAAACGGAGGCCTCGCGGGGCAGGCCGACGCCCCGGGAAAGCGGCTGGGACAGAATCACCGCTGAGGAGGCCACACCGGCTTCCGAGCGGGAACCATCCGTGTAAATGGCGACTGCGTCCGGGTGTTGGGTTGCGTGTTCGCGGAAGAGTGACCTGTATATCATGGCGCTCGTGGTAGTCTTCGGTAGGGTACACAGATCCTTGCCAAACTTGATAGGGGTGAGGATCCAAGGGGGGTAGATGCTGAATGAAATGGGGAGAACTGAGGGGCCGGGCATGTTGAAAAGATCAAGGAAAGAGCGGACCGCTTCAGTGAAGTGCCAGCTCCGTCCCTGAGGTGGTGGTTCTGAAACCACCGTGCCCAGAAGCGAAGAAGGTAGCCTCTGTGCACGGAGGTATTTCCTCATGAGGAGAAGACCCCGTCGGAGGGCGAGAGGGAGATGATCGCATTCCACATGGAGGCTGGAGGCTGGGGAGGAGCGGAAGGCACCGGTGGCGAGGCGGAGGCCTCTAGTAAGTACCGGGTCCAGGATACGGAGGCGGGCAGTGGAGGCTGAACCGTAAACTGCACTACCATAGTCCAGCTTCGACTGCACTATGGAAGTGTAAAGGCGAAGAAGAGAGCGTCGATCTGCACCCCATGTGGTGTGAGAGAGGTGATCCAGGAGAGCGAGGGGGCGTCGAAGGGATTGCTTTAGGTGCTTCAGATGGGGAACCCAATTGAGCCGTCGGTCTAGGGTCATGCCCAGAAAACGCGTGGAGGGTACCACCTCAAGAGGCCTGCCGTATAATGTGACAGAGGGTAGAGGAAGGGCTGTGGGTCTTCTTCTACTGAAGACCATACACTTGGACTTAGGGATGGAGAGGCGGAAACCCACCGACGTCGCCCACCTTTCCACCCGGTAGGTGGCGAGCTGCATCTGTCGTTGAACAACAGACGGTTCTCGCCCTGCGAAGTAGATTGCAAGGTCATCCGCGTAAATGGAGGAGCGGATGGTGGGTGGAAGGCATTGTGAGACCGTGTTCATCACGACGGAGAAGCAGAGAACACTGAGGATGCTTCCCTGTGGTACCCCGTCCTCCTGCACAAAGGTGTCAGAGAGGACTGAGCCCACCGGACTTTAAAAGTCCGGGAAGAGAGGAACCCTCTGTTGAAGGTCGGCATGGCTCCGACAAGGCCCAGATGTCGGAGCTGATCGAGGATCATTGCTCGACGGGTGCTGTCATAGGCCTTCTGGATGTCAAAAAAAATTGACAGTACGAACTGTCCATTGTCGAAGGCATCCTGTATGTCTCGGCTGAGAAGCAGGAGGGGATCAGTGGTGGAGTGGAATTGTCTGAAGCCGGACTGGGTAGACGGGAAGGAATTGTTATGTTCAAGGACGAACGATAATCGCGTGGCAACCATCTTCTCGAGGATCTTGCAGGCACAACACGTCAGGGCGATTGGTCTGTAGTTTGTGGGGTCCAGGGAATCTTTGCCGGGTTTGGGGATAGGGATGACGTGGGCCTCCTTCCACCTAGAGGGGAAGGCGCCCTCTATCCATATGCGATTGTATAGATCCAGCAGAAAAATTTGTAAGGTAGAGTGGATGTGCTGGAGCATGCCGTACGGAATACCGTCCGGACCGGGACAAGGGGATCGTCGAGAGGCCAGTGCCGCCTGTAGTTCACGCATGGTAAACAATCGGTTGTAGGTGCTGCCTATGGACGGTGGAGAGGGGCTATTGTCAGGGGCGGGTACGGAATTGGCTGTAGAGGAAGAAACGGCGGCGAAGGTAGAAGCAAGGTGGTCTGCCACCGAATTGGGTTCACATAGGAGTCCGTCGTTTGTCCGGAGGTCCGGGGGTCGGGAGGGGACATGTCGCCCCCCGTCGGGCGCGGGGGTAGGCGGAGGATTGTGGTACGCTAGTGCTTGCGGCCGCTAGAACGACGGACTCGAAGTAAGCGATGCACTCGTCGATGGATGGGAAGTGGGCAGTTGTAAGGGTGGTATAGGTGTTGTCGCGGAAGCGGGCCCAATTCGCGTTGGTAGTAACCCACCTAACCGGTACCCGAACAGTCTGGTCGGGTCGATTAAGGGTGAGTTGTATGGGGAGATGGTCACTTCCATGGTCCTCTCGGAGGACTTGCCACGTGAAGTCTAGGAGGGCATCAGTTGAAACGAGGGACAGGTCTATACAGGATGGAGTGCAGGTGGTGGCATGGTAAAAAGTAGGAGAGCCATTGTTGAGGCACTCGAAGGAGAGTTCGGTCATGACGGATATCAGGGTTGGGGCCATATAGGTGGTGCGTGTGTCGCCCCACAAGGGGTGGCGACTATTGAAATCGCCCAGCAGTAGGAAGGGCCTAGGGAGTTGTTCCACGACTTCCACCAGGTCGTCGCGGGAGACTTGAGCGTGGGGGGGGGAGGTAGATGGAGCAGACGGTGTACTGTCTATCCAGGGAGAGCCGGACGGCAGTCACCTGTAGTGGGGACCGGATGGAGAGGTTGTAGAAGGGGATTGCGTGGTGTACGAGGATGGCAGCTCCCCTTCGAGTGCAGGTAGGAGGCGGGGTGGCGGTGCAAAAATAACCAGTAGGGCAGGGCATGGGCCTGGTCCCCAGGATTAGCTCCTGGAGACACACACACACCGGACGGGAAGTGGCAAGCAGGGAGGTAAGGCCTTCATGATTTGCGAATATTCCTCGACAGTTCCAGTGGACTATTGTGGTTTTCGGGGGATCCATTAGTTGATGAAGGGGGATGGGTAAAGGCGTAGGTGCTAGGAGGTTGGAGTATGAAGGGAGATCCGGAGTTCGCGAAATTGAAGGCTTGGTCGGGAGCATGGCCGGCTATCTACCGCTCACCAGGGAAGGAATCGGTCGGCTTGTCGAACCCCGCGGAGGTGGTGGGATCGAGTCGGCCGAGCGAGACCGGAGGCGTGGATCACGGCAGGCAGAGGAACATCGTGGGCTGAGAGGGTCGGATGTACTGTGACGGGCTTCTATGGTCGGACCAGGAGGGGGCACGGTAGCCCCAAAAGTGGCGCTACCCCGCCTGTCCGGGGTCTCATGGCGGACTCGAGGTGGTGATAAGGGGTACCAAAAGGACCGGGCGGGTCGGAGGGAGGGCGTACACAGGGTAGCTGACAAGGAGGGGGCCGGGGATGTTGGGGGAGTAGGTACGATGGGGGTGGAAGGAGGTGAATCAGAGTAGTCTCGTGGAGGGGTGGAGAAAATGGCACCAGGAGGCAAGGGCAGATCCATAAGACTCGTGGGCGTGGGCGCGGCCGAGCTTCCCTTGGTCACACCGTGCAGCTGCGTCAGGGCCGCATCCACCGGATCCTCGGGGAAGAGGATATTGTTCGGATTGGGTCCCGTCGTCCGGGGCGGGTCGTGGATCTCAGCCACTATTGTCAGAGTCTGTGGGGGTAGAGTGGTGGGACTTCTGCGATGGGGAGAGATGGACATAGTAGACGTGGTGGGCGGAGTGAGGATCCGAGCCGTCTTCTTGGTCCGAGGGGAAGAGGGAGAGAGACGTTGGAAGGACGGAGGGTCCGGTGACACGCTCCGGCGTCTCCGCCTCGACGGCTTGCTCCGGGCGGCAGGTTCGGGCGTGTGCAGAGGGTACTGAGAAGGCGGGGTTTGAGGTGGATGGGACCTGGGTGTCCTGGTCTCAGACACCTGGGGGATTCGTGGCAGGTGAGGTGCGGGAAGAGGAGGAATGGTGGGGGGACAGGAAACCGTCGGGTCCTGCGAGGGTTTTCTTTGAGGGGAACAGGGAACAGTGGCTTGGGGGGGTTTCGGCGGCAGGCCAGGGCGGCGTGCCGAGATGATAGAGCCGAGAGCAGCGGCATAGGACACCCCCGGCCTCACCTCCCGACTCCGCACCCTGTCGCGTGCCTCACGGGGGCTAAGGAAGTCCGTCACCTGTAGGCCTCGGACCTCCTTCTCGAACCTCAAGAAAAGGCATTCTCGGGATGAAGAGGGGTGTGCGCCTTCACAGTTGGAGCATTTGGGTGTGTTGGGGCACTTGTCAGGGTGAGCGAGTCGTCCACAGTGAACACATAATTGATGCGGCTGTCGACAAGCGGAGCTAACGTGTCCGAATTTATTGCATTTGAAGCAACGGGTCGGGTCTGGGACGTATGGGCGGATAGAAAACTCGCATGAGGCGCGGTCTCCCATACCCCATACAATGCGGCCGGGGGGGATTAGTGTGTTGAAAGTAAGGAGCAGACGTGGGGTGGGGGAAGGGGTGCCTCCCTGTCGGGATGTGAAACGATAGATCTTAGTGACTCCTTGGGGTGCGAGGTCCTCCAGGAGCTCGTTCACTGCGACCGACAATAGGCGGGTGGCGTAAATAGTGCCCTGACTCTGGTTCAGGCGAGGGTGTGGGGAAACGGACACCGAGCTTCCAAGGACCTGTGACGGAGAGTAGGGCTTTCGTCTCTGCGGCTGAGCGTGATTTTACGAGGAGGGAGCCATCCCTCTGTGGGCGTACGTCATAGCGGATGGAGATGCTGTGGGTTCGGATCGCCTGGAACGTCCGTTCAGAGTTGTTCGGGAGGGACCCAGATGTAGGCCGAATCACCAGGAATTTGTGGATACTTGGGAGGGAAAGGGAGGTGGTAGAGTCGAAATGGACTGGGATATTCAACGGTCGATAGGACGGCCTTGCATGCCGGCTCCCCTGTCCGCCGCGAGGCTCTCTCCGTGGGGAGGTGGGCTGACGGCGGGTGAGGGGGGCATATGGGGAGAGCAAGAAGCCGAGTTGTGGGGGCAAGTCCTCGGTGGAACTTGACTTGCCCGAAGGTGGCTGAAGTGGGCTGGGGCGAGACCCCTGCTCCAGAGAGTGTAGGTCCAAGGGCGTTGTCGAGGGACGGACTGGGGTCGGCAACGGAAAAGGAGAGTGCAAGCGTTCCGCTTCCACAGGGGGGCCAACCCCATTAGGTCGCGGTCTTCCAGTGGTAAAGGACTCGAGGGCCTGGTTGCCCACCACCCGAGTGTTGAGAGAAGGAGTAGTTGGGGAATGAGAAGCAGTAGTCGTAAGCCGAGGGGGAGAAGTGTCCATAGCAAAACAAAAAAAAGAACTTCATCCCCCGCGCGCATCCAGCCACCACCGACTCCAACAAGGGAAAGGCGAAGTGTGGGCACACTTGGTCCCACCGCCGATAGATGTCACGCAGGGGAGATACACCCGCACCGAGTCCCTGTGCCTGAAAGGCGGCCACTCTCATCTGACGCGCGGTGAAAAGTGGCAGGGACAGGGTTTGGGTTTGGTTGGAAAGCGACAAGGGTGCAGGGCAACCACCTCCCACACCCAAGGGCCAAGGAAAGGGTCTAAATCAAGGTCCAAAGAACAACGCCAAAAAAACAGGGAGAAGCCAGAAAGAATGGGTTAAAGGAGAAAGAAAGAAAAAGAAGCAGGAGATCAGCAGGGTCCCCAAACGGGCCCAATGGTCCACGAGGGCAGAGAAAGCCCTTACACCGAAGAAAGGTGTATTCCTACATTCGCCACAGAGGGACGCGCCCTATCGCTCCGGACAAAGCAAAGGGATATATATATATATATAAAATAGAAAAAATAGTTTTGTTGTGAGAGGACCAAGACTGTTTAATCAGCTGCCCAAAGAACTGAGGATGCCCAAAGAACTGAGGAACAAGAGTGGTGTTGCGCTGGACATCTTCAAAAGAAGATTAGACGCCTGGCTCAGAACAATCCCCGATAAGCCGGGTGTACCTGGCGATGTGAGGTGGAGAGTACAAGAAGCCAACTCATTACTTCACCAGGCCAACCTTCGTGAAATTAGGAATCATCCGAAGGAAATAATTTTCATATATATTTATATATAACAATTTTCTGCAAAAGAAAGAGAGTAACAGGGAAGTTAGTTTCTTGTCGAGGTAACAATACCAGGAAAGTAATACAAGAAAAACTGGAGTATCAATAGGGCCTTACAGAGAGGGAAGAGGAAAAGGCGGTAGAAGTAAAAAAGGGTAATCCGAAATACTTCTATAGCTATGGTAAAGAAAAGCAAGAACGCGTGCCACTATCGGCCCTTAAGGAAAGGAAATAATGAACTACCAGACGATCTAAAAGAAATATCTGAAACACTCAGAGCCCAGTATGAATCAATCTTCAGTACCCCAAAAAGTGACAAAGTGATAACTGACATAGATACATTCTTTGAAGAAATATTATAAGGAAATTGTGTAACAGATTTTGATTTTACCCCACAAGATAAAGCGCGAGCTAGAGGACAAATGAAATTACACTCGGCTGCAGGTCCGGAAAAATGGAACGCATTGATTAAAAACTGTAAATATGAAATAGTCACACCCATATACTGGATATGGAGAAGATTCCGAGACTGAGTATCTTGAAAAGAGCAAACATTGTCCCTATATTATAAAGGAGGGCATAGATCTCAAGCAAAGAACTAGAGACGGGTGTCTTCGACATCTCATCTTACCCAAGTATCTGAAAGAATAGTTAGAGAGAAAATCTATGACTTCTTGGAGACACTGGAAAGATTCAACGAAAATCAGCACGGATTCCGATCAGGAAGATCATGCCTATCACAATTTATAGAGCACAACAACAATATCCTAGATGCACTTGAAGGCAATGAAAACTACGATGTCACATACACGGATTTTGATATAGCTTTCGACAAATGTGATCATGGTATAATAGCACATAAAATGAAACATATGGGAATAAAGAGGCAAATTGGGAAAATGGATCTACAACTTCCTCAGAGAACATCTACAGTTCATCAAAATTCAAGGTATGACATCATCAGAATCGAAAGTACGCAGCTCAGTACTACAAGGTACAGTATGGGCCCCGCTTCTTTTCATTGTCATGCTAACAGACATAGACAATGAATTAAACAGCAATAGTATACTACCATCCTTTAGAGACGATACGAAGATCAGCAGAAAAATCAGCGATGAAAAGGAGGTGGAGGCCTTGCAGAGGGACACGTACAAAATATACAAATAGTCAGAAGACAGCAACATGACATTTAACACCGAGAAATTTCACCTCTTGAGATATGATAGAAATGAGGAACTTAAACAGACTACATATATGCTCCAGATAGACAGGAAATTCAGAGAAGCACGAAAGCGATAGATTTGGGGGTTGAAATGACCGATGATGTGAAATGCGAGACACAAAATCTGATAGCAATAAACAAAGCAAGAAGAGTCGTGGGACAGGTACTAAGAACCGTTAAAAGAACGGACAAGACAGTAATGATTCCCCTGTTGAAAACACTGATTGTACCAAAACTTGAGTACTGCTTAGTCTTGATATCCCCATACAGGAAGGAAGAAATTAATAAACGAAGATATTGAGAAACATTTCACAGCCAAGATCGATGGCTGCAAAGAACTCAACCAGGGGCATGTGCAAGGGGGCCGCAGAGGCCGCGCGCCCCTCTATAAATTCCATAGTTCCTATAAATTCCAAAGTAATTGTCAAATCAATACTTATTAAAGCAAAATTTTATTGTTCTTCAAATGTTTACATGAAAAAGTGTCAGAAAATGAGTGTGAATCTCATCCATCAGCTACTTAGTTATATGCTGCAGATGTCACCAGAACGCATTTCCGAGTACTGTATTTCCAAAATTTTCTTCAGCCCGGGAGAGAGTGTGCCTCTCCCGCTCGACGGCTTAGGCCCCCCTTTCCTCAATTTCTGTAGACATCCCTGTCAACTACTGGGAAAGACTATGTAGACTAAATCTGTACTCCCTGGAAAGAAGAGAGAGGTACACCATAATATATGCATGGAAAATCAAAAAACTGGTACGAAACCTCAAATTAACAACCAAACAACACTAGAAAATAGGAAAGGCAGAATGTGTAGCGTTTCCCAATTAAAGGCTGACAACGGATCCCATCAACACTGGATGAAAACAGATTGGTTGTCACGGGGGGGCCCCAAGACTTTTTAACCAGCTTCCAAAGTACCTCAAGAATGTGACAGGGGTCAAAGTTGAAGTCTTCTAAAAGAATACCAGATACCTGGCTCAGGACGGTACCAGATGAGCCGGGTATACCTGGCTATATGCGGTGGAGCGCGCAAGAGAAACTCGCTCCTCTACCAAGCCAGGCCTAGAGACGGGGCCACCAGCTTCACCTTCGTGTGAAGAGAGACCAACGCGCGAAACTGCTACAAGGTGTATATATATATACACACACACACCTGATTCAAATACCATGACCATGTTGATATTAGTCAATAAAGGCAACTTAAACCTAATTTTAATTTTGATTTTCAATGCATTTTCTTTTGTTATACGATGTGATTTAGAAACAACTTTAAATATATTTCTAAAACTATTTTATAAGCCAAATGTTTTGTATAATTTATGCATACCATTTCCTTGAAAACAGAAAATATGAGAACTTGAACTTCACCTGAAACAATGAAATTACTTACTTTTAAACCAGGTTGGCATTCACGACTACGATGCTCTCTTAAATGACTTGTCAGAAGCAGCAAATTTGGCCCGTTTTGAAAAATGTCACGAATTTCTCGCAATGGCCAATGAATTGAAACCTTCTTTGACGGATGAAGCAGACATCATCAACTTGAAAGTGCTCAAATACGAGCTGGAGACTTTCATTAATTTTTATGATCTGAGAGGGTAAGGATTCGTCCGGTTTATGTGATAACATACTGTATTGTAGACAACAATGCCTTAAAATGCTTTATAATGATACGCACATTTTTCACTTTGGAACATCAATTTAAAAAGTCAAATTATAAATATCAACACATTATTTATTAGTACAACAAATACACTTTTAATTTTTTTCTAACACTTTTTTATAAAATGATTGATTACAACTTTAAAGGTTGAAGATTCGGTAGAACACAGCCACCCAAACTAGTGACGAAAATAGGTTTTTCTGGTGTATTTCATGCTGTTTCAATTGAATCTGACCTTCATTTTTGGTGCAAATACACCATTATGAAGATAACCCCCCCTTCTCTCCCCTAGAGCTTTGAAGAGGAGGGAAATTGTGGGCTAAAAAGGCCAGAATCAAGTGAAACAAGAAATACACCGAAAAACCTATTTTCGTCAGTAATATTCACGGCAAAAGTAACCTAACGTAACCTAACCAATCGTCGAGAGCGTGCAGTTAAAACTAACGAAAATAACAACCTAACCAATTGTCAGTTGACCTAACCTGGCATACAGTTGACCTAACCTGGCATTCAATTAACGTAAACGGCATGGTTACCCCATAATGAATTCAGGACCTGGAAAGGTAAGTAGTTGGAAATATTATCAGCGCACTTACATTAATTAATTATGGGAGGCTTCACGGTAATTAAATTCCATTACCACACTGAGGACACGTAAGAAAGGTCTTGAACACGCCGTGAGCTCGAAATATAGCGACAGCAGCGCTATCGTCCCTCAAAACTTGTTTAATAACGTCCCACTCGGACTTACAACACGCACCACACACAGCCATTTTAAAGCAACTGTTGAATTCAAATTTCAGCGCCCGACATGCGCGAGGGGGTCACGTGACAATGGGGCAGCCGCTGATTGGCTAATGATAATAACATGACTACATACGCAGGGGACAAGATGGTTTGACGAGTGAATAATGGCCCCAAAATTTAATAATTTCGAAAGTAAATATCTCGATAAATAGGAATTTCCGCCAAAATTAGTATAGATATAATATTCTTATTTTTTTTCGTTCTATCTCGCTGTATAAATATCAATATTGAGTTTGGTGATGTGTTCTACCGAATCTTAACCCTTTAAAGTTTTAAAATGTCCTTTTATTTTCAATTAATTTTTGGAGGTTTTCCAATACCTGCATTAACTCTTTAATAACATCAACTTCTATTAATTTGCAGTTTTTACTTGCCTATGAATTACTTGGAAGTACCCCAAGTACACATGAAGCAACTATTTGATCAGATGTTTTGACCACGTATGAGGACTATGACGTCATGATAAGGAGACTACAAAAGTTATCGTTACAGATAGATCAGATAATAGATGTCATGAAGGCTGGAGTATTGAACAACATCACTTATCATGAAGTTTCTATGGTTAGTATACATACAAACTGACAATGTAGAGCAGTGGTATTTAACGTGGGGTTAATGAGTTGACGCCAGTTTTGTAATTCTTTCATAATTCTCCTTTTCTCATATTTGCCATTTGAAAAGGGGAAAAGGGGAGGGGGGTAATTACGATTTTGTTGGCTAGCTCAAGAGGTAACGGTGGGAAAAAGGTCAAATACAGTACCACTGCTGTAGAGAGTACTAAGATGAGGAAATATTGTTGCTTTAAATAAATAGTTAATTGTATATAATCACAAAATTCGTTTAGAATACTAATATTGAAACAAAAGTCATTGATAAATTTTACCGTTTCCAGTAAAAATTGTTAGAGGATCATTACAATAAATTACATTTAATTCAGCTGTGGAACGTTTTTATTCGTTTTAACAACTTCTATATTTCGAAATTTTAAAAGTCTCCCCTGAAAATAGAATACCGGAAATCCCGGGATCAATGACAGTTTTTCCGGGAAATGAGCCGTCTACTTTACTTTCAGGATGCCGGATGCCCAGCCCTAGTTGTAATTGTTTTGAGTGTGAAGAAAGTATGAAAAGTACAAATCTTTCTTGAATATTATAATATATCATATTTCTTAACCATTTTCAATATTTTTGTCAATTCTAAACGGAAGGTGCACAAGTAAGTTTTTACTTTTTTGTTTGCCTTCTCACCCCAACTCATTGGGGAAATCAGACTTTTGAGGATTTATTTTTATTGGCTTCCGACATCGTTATTTTTTTAAAGTTTCAAACCTTTATAATATGATGAACGAAATAATCTTGCAAAATTACTGATGTTATGAAGGAAAAGATGTTTTAAAGTTTGTAATTGTTTAAAAGAAAATGTATCTCGCTACACTGAAAATGTTTCAACATAAAAAGAAATTTACGACCACCTCTCAGTCAATTTATAATGTAAAGCTTATTAAAAGGCAAAAACATCTCTTCAAGTGTTTAAGAACTCGAGGTTTGAATATGCCCATGAAAATCTGTAAGCCATTGAATTTTGAAAGTTTTATGAATCTTGGGTCAGAGACTGAAGAGTAAACACGCTTTATCTTTGTTAACCAAGAAGGTCAGATATAAAATGACCTTTTAATTTATTTCATGGAGACAGTAAAATAATCCCACCAGTTGTCCAGAAGTTTTGGAGAAAGTTCATCTTATGATCATTGATTAAAATTAAGTTATCGGCGTTGGAATCTGATTATTTTTTTTTTTTAAATAAAAAAGAACCTTCAAAAAACTTTGAAGTTCTATACTATTCTAAACTTTCAATGAATAAATATTCAAACATTTTCCAGAAACATCTAAATCAGTCAATAGGAAGGTTTGCGGTTGAGGACCCGACAGAATTCCCATTATATGACTTCTTCAGAGACGGCTTCCCTGACACTTTTACTTCAGAACAAATAAGAGACATACAAGAGAGAGTTCGATCCGCCATTGCTCAAGATGTAAGTATTCACTGAACTAAAATACAAGATGGTCAAAGTCAGGAAACATAGGATCGTATAAAGAATTTGTTAAGATAATGAACAACGGAAAAAAATAATTATCGTAATACAGTAGGCTATATCCCATGTTTCCAGACTTTATGGCCACCCTGTACAATACACCTCCGCTGCTGCAATACATGGATAACTTTACGCTGATTTTATCTGCGAAAATCACTAGTTTAATTTATGTAGGAGATTCAATTGCAAATGACAATAAAATTGAATGACATAGCAGTGATGTAGTCGAGACCACCATCACCGAAACTGAGACCATATGCAATTTTTGCATGTATTCAATATTGTGTAATGCCTGATTCCTAAGCTCTGTATTTAACATTCAGGAATAAAGATTCTAAAGAGGTTATCAAGTGACAATTGCAAAATTTACTCATAATTTATTCACACATTTATAGTTTGTAACATTTCTCAGCAGTTAACTGCCTACTTAAAACAAGATAAGTGTTCGTCGCACTTGAGGAACATCACAGTGATGTAGTAGACACCACCATGGCTGAGACCGAGACCGGTCTCGAGTCCTACATCACTGACATATATGAAATCTTTCACATATCACAAAAAAGGTCACACAGCTATTTTGTATGTTGTAGATAAGCCCCGCATATGAAAAACTTTTGGACTACGTTTTAAATGAGTACGTGACAAGGGAAGATATTGCAATTACATCATC
>JAJOZX010015430.1:0-22500 GCA_023014485.1 Bathynomus jamesi | reverse complement strand
TGGAATGTAACTTTTCCATTGACAGCGCTTCAAAATGCGTTGGACAGACGATTCTGAAATTCCTACCTCACGATTCGCTTGCCGCACAGATTTTCTTGGACTTTGGTGATACGTTTCCAGTACTCTTTCTTGCTTTGTGGGGCTTGTCGATGTCCGTGGTCTTCCGGAACGTTTCTTGTGGACATTCTGAACAGTTCCATCGGCTTCAAACTTATCTCTAATTCGAGTGATGGTAAGTCGCGTTGGTGGATCTGTTTGAAACTCCCTCCTAAACTGTCTTTGCACTTCAACTGCGTTTTCACACTTCCAGTAGCATTTTAGAATGAATTTCCTTTGTTCAAAGCTTAGTCTGACTGCCATTATTAATTCTAATGGGTTTAACTTGGAAAGAAACATCAATTGAGCTATCAGCTGTTAAAGTGTGTATACATTTTTTTGGGACGCCCTATATATATATATATATATATATATATATATAAACGAATTTTCACCTTAAAATGAATTAAAACAATGTTAACATTAAAAAAAATCACTAAACAAATGGCTTAGCAAAAGAAATCGTTCGATTAACATATTCTCAAATCTATACACACACACACACACATACACACACACACACACACACACAATTATATTAAATAATAAAGCAAAAGAAATAAACATATTAACTGTGTCTATTTTCTTTTGGCAAACCTTCCTTATGTATCAAAAACAAAAAAATATTAAGCCTTTTCATATCATTTAATTTTCATGTCATTTCACTTCATTTCACTAATCTCATATCATTTCACTCATCTCATTTACTTTCAGCTTCTCTGGAAAAAAAAAATTCTGAGCAGATGCGTCTCAAGCTAACCGCAAAAATGACCACTAAGTTTCCTTTTGGCCTAATTCCTCCCACTCAACTCGAGAAAACCTCGCTTGACTCTAAATGTTAAAAATATTATGCTTATTACTACTCACTGAAATACACATTTCACTCTCGAAAGTTTGCATCTCTGTTATTGATTTAAAACACTGTCAAAATCATAATTATCAGAAATCAACAGTTTTTTCAAAATTAATACACATGTACTCTGAAAGTACTAACAATTGAATGCAATTACTTGTTTTCTATATAAAGGTCTGCAGAAAGAGATGAGATCGTGGGTTCGACTCCCGATTACCAGACGCGTATCTCACACGATTCCTAGTTAATTTCAATGATGTAATTACTTGTTTTCTGTATAAACGTCTGCAAAAAGAACAGCTTCAGAGTTCATTTACACCATGCTTACACTTATCTCGTGTACACAGTTAGTGGGAAATAAAACGTACCAATGAAACTATAGACTCATTTAAAATACAGAATTCATTCACACCAGGCGTACACCTATCTCATATATATATATATATATATATATTATGTATATATATATATATTATATATATATATATATATATATATATATATATATACATGACACACAGTTTTGTTCATTCTTTTCTTTTTTTTAAATAAATAAAGGAATGGATATATATATAGGGTGTACAAATTACAGTAGTAATAATAATAATTAACTCCTTTTCGCCGAACTGCAAAGATTAAGCTTTTCACCCCGCATTAGACCTACAGCTTAATGTGGAAACCGAATCAGAAATACATCTCGTCGGGGAATGATTGCTCACTCTTTCACATCATCTCGCTGATTTGTTCATTTTGACAATGGTTAAGCTTTTCACTCCGGCCTTAGACCTACAGTTTAACGTGGAAACCGAATCAGAAATATATCTCGTCAGGGAATCATTGCTCACTCTTTCACATCATAATTTCAACATTTAAAATAACAGGATCATTTCTTCCCATCTTATTTTCATTTTTGGGTCCTTTACTGACTAGTCGATTACATTATTGATTATTGATCCGGGAATAGTATGATCGCAAATGTGATATGTAAAAGACAAATTTTTCTATGTAGTAACAATAATAATTAACTCCTTTTTACAGATTTGCAATGGTTAAGCTTTTCACTCCGCCTTAGACCCACAGTTAAACGAATTGAAATTCAATAACTAAATACAATTTTTCCACACGCCTACGCGAGAAGTCAAACCGAATACATTAATTAATCAAAGTTGAAACTCAATCAGAAACAGAAAAAATATCCACACACCTTTCACTTTCTCCCTTTTAGCCGAATTGCAATGGTCAAGCTTTTCACCCGCATTAGACCTACAGTTTAACGTGGAAACCGATTACTCTTCTTTTTTAAAAAATATAATTAAAGGAATAGATATATTTATAATTTCTTTATTATAAAATCCTCTCGATTACATTAGTGATTATTGATCCGTGAATAGTGTTGCTGCAAAACATGGTAATGCACAATGTAGATTTTTTCTATGTAGTAATAATAATAATAAACTCTTTCTCGCCGATTTGTTCCCCGCATTAGACCTACAGTTTAACGTGGATTCAGAAATACATATCGTCAGGGAATGATTGCTCACTATTTCACATCATAATTTCATCGAGATAATTCAAGCTCATATACAGGACCTACATTGTCTATAAGATCTGTGGCGCGTGGAACATGCGGTCTTCAGAAGATGTGAACATCTGCTCTGTGGATCAGTTCAAGAAAATGGATAACCCGAACATTGCGATGTAGGAATTTTTTCCATGGAACCGTAACCACTGATACTTTCTCGGTACGGATTGCAATACTTATTGACGTACTTCTTGTCCTTGTATCTCCCTCATGTACACCTTCCACATTGTGTCCGACAACACAGAAGCTCTTTCCAAAATTGAAGCAAGAAGATGCAAAAGTGTAATGACAAAGAACAGCTTCAGAGTTCATTCACACCATGCGTACACTTATCACTTATCACTATATTAATGTATATCATGATGAGGTTCGTAGTGAGGTTGTGGCTAGTGCCCTGCGTGAGTTTTTAGCAGACTTTAGACGAGTATCATCTGTTAAATAAAAAGGAAAAATATGGTCATATGTTTCTCTCAAATAGTGCACCAGAGTGTGAAGACGTTTAGTTTGTGGAAATTGTGAGTGGTAAAACAATAAAACCGTTATAAAATGTGCCTAGTTCATGAAATTTACTCTAACGGGAACTGTCTGGTGCGTATTCAGGGAGTGTTAAAACATTAAAACCGAAATTTATATAACGAGCAGTTGTAACGATTTAGAAGATTATTTCAATTGCCGCTATGTTGAGTGAAGATGAGTTCATGATTGAAAAGCTCGGGTCGGTAGAAATAAACCCTCGATTGGAAAGGCGTGTTTATAAACTTGTGTTTAATAATGTGGCTAAAGATAACTTACCAACTGGTTGTAAAGTGGGAACAAAAATAGTACTGAACGATGTGAAAGCCCTTCATATCGAGTAAAGGTTTCCCTATACTTTAAGCGTTGAAATATTATTAAACCGCGTATACTGCGTAATGCAGAGCAATAATGGTGTAATTGTAGACTCGGTTAAGTGCGAGTTTAGTATTTTGAAAAAAAGTGAAATGTATTTATATATTTAACATATTTGTGTGTGTGTGTGTGTGTGTATACATTTCAGCTATATTGATGGCTATATTATTTCTTATGTTGCGCGGTAGAAGATAAAGTGTATGTATTTATTTATTTAGTTGTGTGTATATATTTCTGCTATGTTGATGGTTATATTATTTCTTATTTTTTATTTTTGATCATTCCAATGTATATTTATTTTCTATATATCTCCATAATTGCGTGTATATATATTATATATATATATATATATATTTCTCCTGTACTGTTATATTGACGGATATATTTTTTGATTATATGCATATTCCTCGTTCATATTTCTTAAACTATTATTATTTTTAATTGATCATTCAAATGTATATTTATATTCTATATATTTATAATAAACAGAATGATGTAGTTTTATTTAATTCTTTTGGTTGTAAACAATTATATCAAATGGCTGGTTACGCCTTCTAAACCTACTTGCGGAGTTCTAAGCCAACTTTTAAGAATTAATTAAATATATGGTACAATCTGGCAACTTAATAATGTATACCTGAACAATTAAAATGGTATCTGGCAACTCTCCATAATAATGTATACCTGAACAATTAAAATGGTATCTGGCAACTCTCCATAATAATGTATACCTGAACAATTAAAATAAAAAGTGGTATCTGACAACTCAACCTGAACAAGCCATTTACGCCTAAAAAAGTGACTCCTGCTACTATCTGGGGATATCTCTACGCCTGCGTACTCAGTTGAGCGGTGCAAGCCGTGGATTTCAGATGTGTGTTCTCTAGCGTAGAAGAAAAATAGTGTCGGACACAATGTGGATGGTGTACACTGCGTACACGAGATAATTGTACGCATGGTGTGAATGAACTCTGAAGCTGTTCTTTTTCATTACACTTTTTGCGTCTTCTTGCAACAATTTTGGAAAAAGCTTCTGTGTTGTCGGACACAATGTGGAAGGTGTACATTGTGTACACGAGATAATTGTACGCATGGTGTGAATGAACTCTGAAGCTGTTCCTTTTCATTACACTTTTTGTATCTTCTTGCTACAATTTTGGAAAGTGCTTCTGTGTTGTTGGACACAATGTGGAAGGTGTACATGAGGGAGATACAAGGACAAGACGTACATCAATAAGTATTGCAATCCGTACCGAGAATGTATCAGTGGTTACGGTTCCATGGAAAAAATTCCTACATCGCAAGGTTCGGGTTATCCATTTTCTTGAACTGATCCACAGAGCAGATGTTCACATCTTCTGAAGACCGCATGTTCCACGCGCCACAGATCTTATAGACAATGTAGGTCCTGTATATGAGCTTGAATTATCTCGATGAAATTATGATGTGAAATAGTGAGCAATCATTCCCTGACGAGATGTATTTCTGAATCCACGTTAAACTGTAGGTCTAATGCGGGGAACAAATCGGCGAGAAAGTTAATTAATATTATTACTACAGAAAAAATCTACATTGTGCATTACCATGTTTAGCAGCAACACTGTTCCCGGATCAATAATCACTAATGTAATCGAGAGGATTTTATAATAAAGAAATTATAAATATATCCATTCCTTTAATTATATTTTTTAAAAAAGAAGAGAGTATTCGGTTTCCACGTTAAACTGTGGGTCTAAGGCGGAGTGAAAAGCTTCGCCATTGTTACAATTCGGCGAAGAGTTAGTTATTATTATTATTACTAAAGAGAAAAATCTACATTTTTTTGTACATATCACATTTTACAGCCATACTATTCCAGGATCAATAATCACATGATACTGTTATTTTAAATGTTGAAATTATGATGTGAAAGAGTGAGCAATGATTCCCTGACGAGATGTATTTCTGATTCGGCTTCCACGTTAAACTGTAGGTCTAAGGCCGGAGTGAAAAGCTTAACCATTGTCAAAATGAACAATTCAGCGAGATGATGTGAAAGAGTGAGCAATCATTCCCTGACGAGATGTATTTCTGATTCGGTTTCCACATTAAACTGTAGGTCTAATGCGGGTGAAAAGCTTAATCTTTGCAATTCGGCGAAAAGGAGTTAATTATTATTATTACTACTGTAATTTGTACCACCCTATATATATATATGTATGTATACAGGGTGGGCCGTAAGTTCCCATACATAGGAAAATTTAAACGTTTGTTTTTATGTTTCAGATACCCTAAGAATATGCGTTTGACGAAAGAGCAACGAATTGAAATCATACTGATGGCTGGGTCGGGAAGCAGTCGCATGGTTGCAATGAACTTTAACAGAAAACATGGAACGAACATCACACACGACACTGTGGCAAAACTTATTAACAAGTTTCAGAAAACTGGAAATGTTGCAGATCAACCGCGAAGTGGTCCAAGACGTACAGCCACCGATGAAGACACAACAGCTACGATACTTACAGCGCTTACACGGAGTCCCAGAAAAAGTACACGACGGTTGTCTGCAGAAAGTGGTGTCAGCAGATCGAGTATCAGGCGCATTTTGAAAGCAAACAAATGGCATCCATACAAATTGCATATGGCACAGCATTTGAGTGAAGACGACCCGGATAGACGGATGGAATTCTGTGAATGGGCATTAACCAAAGTGAACGAGGATACAAACTTTTCAACTAAGATCTTGTTTACTGATGAAGCAAATTTTTACGTCAATGGAGAGGTTAATCGGCAAAACATACGTTATTGGAGTAATGCTAACCCTAACTGGCTGAGTCCGACGAAGATGCAAGGTGCCGGTAAAGTGATGGTGTGGGCCGGGATATGGGGTGACAGAATTATTGGACCAATTTTTGTCAGTGGAAATCTTAATGCCGAAAGGTATCTTAACATGTTGCAAGAAGAGATTTTCCCATCCCTGCTAAACGAGGAAGGTAACTTCCCAGTTTACTTCCAGCAAGATGGAGCTCCACCTCATTATGGTCTTCACGTGCGTCGGTATTTGGATCAGCAGTTTCCGGATGCTTGGATTGGTCGGCGTGGTCCTGTGGAGTGGCCTCCCAGATCCCCAGATCTCACCCCCCTTGATTTCTATCTTTGGGGGCACTTGAAGGCCATGGTGTATCAGGAAAAGATACGAGACATAAATCATCTAAAGGAACGTATCACCAACGCCATTACAAGCATAACGTCAACTGTGCTAATGCGTGTTCATCAACAGTGGGGAACACGTATTGAAATGTGTTTTCAAAACAATGGCAACCATGTAGAGCATATTATATAAATAAAAATGGTTGTCCATAAAAAAATGTTTATTTTTCCTATGTATGGAAACTTACGGCCCACCCTGTATATATATATATATATATATATATATATATCCCTTAATTTATTTAAAAAAAAGAAAAGAATGAACAAAACTCTGTGTGTGTGTGTGTGTGTGTGTGTGTGTGTGTGTGTACACGAGATAGGTGTACGCCTGGTGTGAATGAATTCTGTATTTTAAATGAGTCTATAGTTTCATTGGTACGTTTTATTTCCCACTAACTGTGTACACGAGATAAGTGTACGCATGGTGTAAATGAACTCTGAAGCCGTTCTTTTTGCAGACGTTTATACAGAAAACAAGTAATTACATTATTGAAAACATTAACTAGGAATCGTGAGAGATACGTGTCTGGTAATCGGGAGTCGAACCCACGATCTCATCTCTTTCTGCAGACCTTTATATAGAAAACAAGTAATTGCATTCAATTGTTAGTACTTTCAGAGTACATGTGTATTAATTTTGAAAAAAGTTTGTTGATTTCTGATAATTATGATTTTAACAGTGTTTTAAATCACTAACAGAGATGCAAACTTTCGAGAGTGAAGTGTGTATTTCAGTGAGTAGTAATAAGCATAATATTTTTAACATTTAGAGTCAAGCGAGGTTTTCTCGAGTTGAGTGGGAGGAATTAGGCCAAAAGGAAACTTAGTGGTCATTTTTGCGGTTAGCGTGAGACGCATCTGCTCAGAATTTTTTTTTCCAGAGAAGCTGAAAGTAAATGAGATGAGTGAAATGAAGTGAAATGACATGAAAATGAAATATGAAAAGGCTTAATATTTTTTTCTGTTTTTGATACATAAGAAAGGTTTGCCAAAAGAAAATAGACACGGATTTATTTTTAATGTTAACATTGTTTTAATTCACTTTAAGTTGAAAATCCGTTTATATATATATATATATATATATATATATATATATAAGGAATGACAAAATTAAATAGACAGTTAATATGATTCTTTCTATATATATATATATATGGACCTAGTTTTAACCGTTTAAGGTGATAATGATTTAATTGTATGCAATGATTATTTGGTGCAATGACTGATTGCTTATTAATGAAAGGCTGGGTAAATAATTTATGATGTCATACAGTATCACCGATTGGAATAAATGGTTATTTGAGTAGATCCACCATACTATTGGAAGTGACCGAAAAGGCAGCGAGGTCACCAGCTTGGTTTACACCCAAGCAAATTAATGTTAAGGTTATAAAAGACACCTTATAGTTTGTAGTTTATTATGAAAATAAAACCGTTATTTATTCACTGTGATATAACAAAGAATTGACAGTAATTAATTGGTAGTTTTACGTTATGCTTATGACATAGACTTAGCTAATAAGATGAAATGTTAATAGCTTAATTGACACGTAATAAATGATGTACTCATTGATGGTATGTAAATGGCATGCGACATGGAACATTGAATGGGCCTAGTAAGTGATATAAAGAATGCACGTGCGTTTGGTACATTGAATGGAATACTTGACACTGATTAAGTAGGCTAAATGATTGCATGGATGCACATAGAATAATTGATGCGGCCTAATAATAATGGATTGAAATGCTTGCACAAATATCATTTATATATAAGAACATTATGTGATGTTAAATGATTACGTCAAGAGAATATTTAGTTAACACACAAATATATGAATTGAACATAATGACGGATGATACGCGGAATTGCGGTATTGAAATGACACTTGAATTGGATGACAGGCCTACTGCGTTCTTTCACGAGTCAGTTGGAACGCTTGATTACACACTTTGGGAGTATAGCCTACCGTTCGGCGGTAGGCTAATGTAGGCTTCACAAGAGTACTTAGAATAGGAGGTACTTATCTTAGGACGATATAACCTTGTTGAAGGCGGGTTCAAGACGAACCATTTTACGCAGATTCGAGTTGTCGTTGTCCGTTAAGCCTCTTGAGATGATGGATGTAGACTTCGTGGAGGCCTGAGGTGATGTTACTTCTCGAGGTGCAGGCTGGCCTTATGATCTTACAGGCGTAGGCATGTGGTGCTGAATATATCTCGAGGAATGTGGAGAAACTTGAAGGCCGACCCGGCAAACCGCAGGCCCGAAGCGATTCCGGTTGGGCCTCGAAGGATTGCTTCTGCAGGCGGTCTGTAGATCTTACTTGATGATAAACTGTAGGCCTTGAAGGCCTTCCGGCCGAAGCCGGAAGGCGGTTGAAGAGATGGTATCGTACAGAGTAGTCTAACGAAATGGAAGCGCTAACGAAGTGAGGAGGAGTGAGAGTGGGTGCTCGCTTTTATACGTAGTTCCTGTGACGTAGGACTTCGCACCAAATCTTAAGACGCTTTGTCTGCGCGTCCTTTAGTTGATAAAGGCTTACATTCGCGCCTTTTGGGAAGAAACAGACTCTCCATTGTTTGACTCTTGCCCACGTGTGTTTTCCAAGTTCTTTGATGATAGCGTGGAAGCAAAAGATTTCTGTCTATTTGCTGGTCTATTTCTTGTCGATCCGCTACATATATATATATATATATATATAATATATATATATATATATATATAGGTAAGGAGAAAGTTGTTCAATTGTGTCGGTGTATTTCGTATGAACTATTATTTTGACGATTGTACATATTATATTATTTTTGTGCAGTAGAAGGCAAATTGTAGTTATTTAATTAATAATCATTTTCTTATTGTCAATTTCGATTTTCAAGAGAAAGTCTGTATGCTTTGGTAACGAATTAAAATGGTATCTAGCAACTCACCCTAATAATGTATACCTGTACAATTAAAATAAAAAATGGTATCTGGCAACTCAACCATCATCTATATAAGACCCGCTTGGCTTCGGAGCTGGTAGTTTGATGCGAACTTCGGCCGAATAAAGAACTCTCTCCTTCCCTTCTTAGGTTAAGACTTAGCTTAGTTTCCCTTTGGGGGGTTAGGACATCCCACCTTGTCCCCCCAAAGTCCTCCTCCGTCTATCCTTTCACTCTTAGGCTAAGGCAACCCCTTTGGGGGGAGGTCATCCTTCCTTCTCCCCCCGAAGATCCCTCCCCTCTCCCCCCTTCAGGCGTACCCCTCCCCCTTGGCTCCTTCTAAGCCAACTGGCTGATTATGAGTCTATAAGAGGACGGCGGGTCAGCTGAAGCGTTATTATGCACTTGGCTCCTGCTAGGTGAACACCTCTCCTCCTTTCTCTCCTTCTCCTGTCTTTCTCTTGGGGGACAACGCCGCCTCCAAGTTTCATGACCCCTTGTTGCACCTGCAGCATCCCCCCACCCCCTTTGCAACATTGAGTTGGTGCATACCCCCACCCCCTTTGCAACATTGAGTCGTTGCATACCCCACCCCCTTTGCAACCCTACCCCCCTTTGCAACAGTTGATCATTATCTCTTGCAACATTGCAACATTCCTGCACTCTAACCTTTTGCGGCTATACTACTAACATCAATGTAGCAGTTTTTAGTAAGTTGAACTCGGACGATGTCCTGGTAAATCAGCCTACTTCATCTGTGCGAAAACCTGGTGCAATTATCAAACAACTAACTGAAGTCGCTCTCTGCAATACTCACTCGAAGAGGACAAAACCAAAATTCCAGAGAATCTTTGGTCGGCGTATTCAAAGAAGCTTTGCAAATCACAGAGATTGACAAAGTTCTTTGGTCAACTACTGCGCTCCTTCTAAAATCGTGTTTAAATAGTGTTTGAAGCACAAGGAAAGAATAGTGGCTGTTATTCAGGTTTGTCAAGTTTTTTAAATTGATCAAAATATTTCTCTCATCCCCAAAAAACGGGTAAAGAATTTTGTTACACCTTCTTTGCATGGTTTAATTTGAGATTTGACGCATTCAACAATTGTGTTCATATATATTCTATGTAACAGTGTTTCCAAAATCACCTGTAACCTTATCCATTTTATAGAATATGAATGAAGTTTTTCTATTTAAAAATATAAATTCAGTCCAGACTTTAAATTTATTGCATCGAAATATATCAAGAAATAACTTCATATTTTGTGTACTAAAGTTGTTTAGAGAGATTGACTGATGCGAAACGAATTGTTTAAACGAAATCACGTACTTTCTACGCAGATCATTGATGAGATGGGTTACGAAAACATGAGTACGCTCGAGTTCGCAAACATGATTCGAAATGATCCGAATAATTACTACAATAATTCCGATGACTTAATCGCGGGATATGAACGCATCGCCCAAGATCTGATTTCTCCTCGCCTGTCGCAGATCTTCAAGAACATCCCGAAAGCAGAACTCAGGTTGTTATTATTACATACTGTTTAATCTACGAAACTAATGTTATGATTAAAAAACATTTTAACAGGTGACTTCCAAGAAATTATATACAGTCAATCGCCAATATCTGTCGTTAATTGGTTCCTTGAAAACGTGACGAATAACGAATAACGATTTCCCAGTGACCCAATGTTATAAATGATGGTTATATTCTTAGGTCCCCAGTTTTTAAATATGAAGTGCCTTTAATAGTTGAAAAATTACTTTCTAACATGTTTTTAGCCTTGATATAACGCAGTATACAGTAAGTCTCCAAAAACATACAAAATGAATATCAAACAATAAATAAAGCAATACTCTCACCTTCCTTATTTTTCAAGTATCTAAAAGTGCTTGAGGCCTTCTCCTAAATTAACACTGTACTCACTTTTAGGTTTGGTTCTCTATCCACATTAACATTTCGTCCATTTTAATTAACAAAAAATCCCCACCTCTTACCATGTTTGCAGTAACAATTGTTGTTACCGTTGCATATTGTTTATATATATCCGCCTCCTTCAACTATCGTTGGTGAAATTCCAAGATGTCTGGCGATATCCACACTACGCTCACCTTGTTGCGCACGCTTTATCATGTCTAATTTCATTTCCAATTTCACAGGTTTCCTGGGCCTTTTACTCACAGCACCACTAGAGTCACTCTTAGAAGTTAGAGGCCAATGTAAATAAATTTAATAATTATTTCACCATATAATAACCAGACCAACGAAAGACAATCACCAACTATGGCGTTCAGAAAACAGACTGAAGGAAGCTTTGAAGTTCGAAAGTACTAGAACAAGACAATGCCCCAGACAACGAATGGATGAACGAACGAAGAAATGCGTGTCGCTTTGTTTCGGGGCTAATGGGCAAAAAAACAGATAAGCGGGAATACGTGACAGATATGGGGGGAGGATGATCGTGATTAACGACGAATAAGCGGCAAAACGGACAATGGGGATGGATTATATTATACATATGCAGGGTGGCGCAAAAGCCGCGCATCATAGGAACTTTCAGTGTTGATTATAATATTTTTTTCTTTAGGTAGTGGATGGCTGCGAAATTAACAATAGACGAGAGGGTGAACGTGGTTTTAATGTTTGTACAACAAGTCGATGAATCGATACAGAATTTAAATTCTATACCGATTTATCGATTTGTAGTACCTGGTATTCAATGCATTAAAACCAAGCTCACCCTCTCGTCTATTGTTAATTTCGCAGCCATCCCCTACCTAAAAGAAAAAAATAATTATTACAATCAACACTGAAAATTCCTATGATGCGCGACTTTTGCGCCACCCTGTGTATATATATATATATATATATATATATGCCTCGGTGGTGTACTGGTTAGCGTCGCTGACTACGAATCCATCGGCCCCGGGATCGAGACCCGATGACGGCAGCCGGCGAGCGGCAAAGCCCAGCTGTTCGTCTTTCCACACAATAGAAAAAAAATTGGTTGGTAGATAAATGGGTACCCTGGGTAGCCTAGTGGTTAAGATGCTGGGCTGCTGGTGGGCGTGGTTCGGATTCCACGTTAAACTGTAGGTCTAAAGTGGATTGACAAGCTTGACCTTCGTCAAAATGAACAATTCGGGCGGAAGCATAACCAAGGTTATATATATATATATATATATATATATATATATATATATATATATATATATATAGCCAGATTATGAAGGGGGCACAGTGGGCACTGTGCCCATGGCCTACAAAGGTTTTAGGTCTTATGAAATATGAAAATATGTATTTTCACTGTGGTATGGCCTATGAAGTTTTTTCGGCCAACAGAATAAATGAAAAAATTCTATAAAGTTTGACAAGAGAGAAATAGATTACAGACATAAGACTAAGTGATTATAGACGTTAATTTAGTATCTATTTGCTTAGTGCTTAGACACCCGCCACACCTGACTGGCCTGAAACAACTAAGATCTAATAAAAATCACAAAGGAAAAAATAAACTCCACTTTAAGTTTATTTTCATAATGAATAACCGAATATATTTGTTAGATACAACATGCAAAAACCGTAATAAAACAGTCAGACTAACTTCAAATTATGGAGCTACTTACTTTGTAGCCTCTCAGCCGACGTCAACAAACCCATTAGTTGCTGTGTTATCCACAGGTGGAAGCACGCATGGAGCTGGGGCAATGTTTATGCTATGTTTTATAATTAATTTAGTTAGCTAGCTATAATATAAAGAGAACAAGCACATTGACACGGGAACAATTTGGGTCTAAGTTAAAATAAGGCACATAAATAGTGCATCGGCAAATTTAGGGGCCTACGATAGGAAAGTGCCAGGGCATACGAAACCCTTAATCCGGCCCTGTATATACTGTATATAAAGTACTTCAGGAAATGAACATAAAGTAATCATTCTAAAAACCAAATACAACAGGCTTCCTCCAGATGTCATATCTACTGTTTACTTTATATCGCTTAGTTTCTCATCCAGTTGTCTCACCGTAAACGCTTGTTGAACACGTCTTCATCCTTCTCTCAAACCTCCTTCTATATTCTATACAACATCCTTAACAATATTTACTCTATTACCATTCTTCTATATACTTTTTCCAGCTATAATTAAAAGATTTATACCTTTATATTATTTACATTCATCCCATTTACCTTTATTTTTCTGCAGTGGTGCAATTACAGCTTTTGAACAATCACCAGATATACACCCAGTTTCCAACGCTTTTTGACATCTTCCACAGTTATTCTAGTAGTATCCTACCTCTACATTTAATCATGTTACTGCATATCTCACAAATGTCTGGTTTCCTTTCTTCAGCTTTCATACTGCTCGTTCAATTTCCTTTACCTTGATGTCTTCCACTCTCTGATCTACACTTCTACATGCACCACCCAAACCAGCTGCATTCACATTCTTCTTCATTTATTAACATTTTTTTTTATATACATTTTTGTGCTCAATTTTGTGGATTTAAGTAAATATAAACTTGCTTCCAGAGTGGCTGCTGATCCTGCACCTTATAAAAGTGGAGCCTATTATCGATCGGGGTCTTTCGACGGGTCAAGACCTGGAGTTTTCTACGTGCAGACTTATTATCTCGACTCGCAGTATGTATCCTCAAATATTTATTTTACTTTTACATTTTATAAATATGAAAATTTAGAGTAAAGCTACAGAAAATGGGGATAAACAAATTACGTCAAATATATCTTAGTGATTCTTAACTCCTTTCCCGACATAGTGATGCCTCCCCTTCTTCCCAACCCCACTTGCCGAGGATGCTTCATATTTTTTATTGAAATTAATGAGATTCAAAGGTTTATAAATATTATATGTGATTGGACCATTAGGCATTAAAACAAAAATATTATTTCTCCACGTGAAAGACATTTTATTCTGATGGTGTGGTTAAGCTGAAGAACTTGAAGAAAAATGTTTAGGAATGAAAATTTAAATTCTAGCCGCTGAAAAAAATCAAACTGTTCATTTTTAAAAGGTTTTTGTTCACAAACTTTTTAATTTTGACATACCATATGAACGAGTTGAAACTGTCATACATGGAAAACTATTATCTTCAGTGAACTTTCAGTGGCAGATAATAGGCTACATATTTAGGGAAATCTAAAGTTTTCTTCAAATTTAGAGGAACACATACTTTACCATTAAGTTTAGTTTAAAATAGGGATGTCACGGGTACCCGACCCGATCGGGTAATGGACTACTCGATGATACCCGACCCGATCGGGTAATTGCTAAAAAATCGAGTACGGGTAGTAAAAACCAAATTTTAATTTTATTTTAATTTTATTGTTTTGCAGGTTTTCTGGATATATTTTTTGTATAATATTTTTTAACAAAACACTCAAAATGGCAAATCGTAGTATGGTTTGGGACAATTTTGTCATTGATAAATGAGATAATAGTAAAGCCAAGTGCTTGAACTGCACACGGTTTAGTACCGCGACTTATTAACTAACAAATTTCGGAACGTCTTCAATACCCGATCGGGTATTACACTTCGGGTACCCGTACCCGATTACCCGGTAAAAGCGCTACCCGTTGCATTCCTAGTTTAAAAGGTTAGCGATTTACTAATGCACACTAATTTTGGCTCTATATTATGCGCAAGAGGAGCCCTACTGTACAGGGTGTTCGAAAAGTCCCGTCACTCCCTACAAAATGTACATATTGTAATACCAATTTTATTTTTGTGTGATTAATTGAATTCATATGCGATTCATTGACATTTTTTTCTTTTCCCGGTATTAGAGTTGTGTGAACAATGGCAGACCAGTCCACTTGCACTCTGGAAGAAAGGATAGTGATGAGCACATGGGCTCATCAAAGGTCATATACTGGCAAAACGATGCATGATATCCAGGAATGATTTCAACACAAGATTCAACTTTATTCAGGATTATTAAAACAACAACAACAACTTGTCCTTAAGTCGCACAAGCGAAAGGTTCACCTAATATTTCTACTGTAAGATGAGACAGACAGGACTCCGTTTTTATAGTATAGATTAATATATTGATAATTAATTTGCCCCCATAATTTTATCCTGAATCAAATATTACTCTTGTCTGAATTACTTGCTTGACTGTTGCCGACTATGGTTTTAGGCCAACCAATTTAATCTACTTGCTAAATCTTTTATAAAGAAATCTTTTATAACTTCAAGAGCCTAATCATTTTCATTAATCAGTAAAGTAACATAAATATCATCAACTGTTGCTGCAAAATAGAAGTCAACATCTTCCTTCCTTGACTAATCAAATTTAAAATTAGAAAGAGCCGTTTTGAGCAGAAAACTGAGAATTGTTTATAAAAAACCTCTGAACAGGTAGCTAGAACAACGTGAAAAAAGTGTTAGCAGCTGACGAGGAAGCTTCTAACAGTGGCTGCATCCTCCAGCGCGGGACACGTCAACGCGAAGAAAAGGCGACGTCAAACCAAAACATCAACGCGCTGGTGGCCAAACTTCCTCAAATCTCCGTGCAGCGGGCTGTCTACGGTTGGCCAGACTGGCAGTCGACGGCCTGTTGCGTGGCACGGTCAGAGTGCCGATCGGCTCCCGGGGCCGGACCTATTCTCAGCGTGCTATTTTTTCAATTACAGGGAGCAATTGCGTGCTCCCCGAACTACTCTTACTCTCTGGCGACATTAAGACTAATCCAGGCCCCACTACAACTTACACATGTCACCATACACAAAGACAGACACAATAGCACCATGAGACACATACAGAAGTATAATATTAACATATTACAGTACAACGTAGATGGCCTCACAAACAAAATCATGCAGCTTAGGGAATTTGTACACAAACAAAACATTCACATAGCACTTATACAAGAATACAAGAAACAAAACTAAAACGCACACATAAAACACCCACCATCCCTGACTTCACGGCGATCCGTCAAGATCGTACTGGGGTCACGGGGGTGGACTCATCACTTACATACGTAAAAGCATTAGCTACACTGATGCTACCCAAAACATTACAAACACAATCCAAGCAGATAACACGAGAAATATACAGGCAGTTAACATTCAAACACGTGCAAAACACAACACCACACTAATCAACATTTACATCCCACCAGATAGTTCACCTCACGTGCCAGCCAATTACAATCCACAGTTACACAATCTGGCCTCCCTCACTAATGTCATCTTAGGAGGAGACTTCAACGCCAGACACTAGTTGGTACCTGCACAACCAAAACAACACCAGAGGCGCCAACATAGCCACACAACTAAACAGCCTCTTCATTCTTAACAATACAGAAGAACATACACACATACCACATCAAGCAGGATACTCAAACTCCTCCCCAGACATAATGTTCTGTTCCCCATCACTAGCAACATACACAATGGAGAACAGAAAAACAACTGTCATCAGACCACCTGCCCATCATCATTACAACACATTCTACACTCTGCCCCAACAGCCTTAGGCACACTTACAGAAATTACAAGAAAGCTGATTGGGAACAGTTCAAAATACAGACTGAGGAACAATTCACCACATTAAACAGCACACCCATCATAAACATCAATACAACACTCAAGACATTTAATCAGATCATCAATAATGCAAACAAATACATACCCAAGGGCAACATTAGGAAATACAACCCAAATTACACTAGAGAAATAGCCCACCTCATAAGGCAACGTAACAACCTCAAATATAACACACAAACACCACACACAGAAGCCATAAAACAGCAGATACAACAGCTCAACACAGAAATAAACAACAAACTCAAAGAAAAACAAACAAACATTCAGGGAATTCATAACACACTAAACCACTCCACAGATACATCCAGGCTATACAAGACTATAAACAGCATTACCCACTCTAACAGCGGCATTCACACCTCACACGCGGCTATCTGTCGCAGCCAAAATAATATCCCAACATATACACAACAAGCTAACATTCTAGTTAATCACTACGCAAAGATAAGTCACTTAAACAGAGACAACAACCAGAAACACGCAGACAGACACAGCCAGACACAAGAAAACCTACAGACTCGACACGACCATTACACCCTTCAATACAGACCAGACCACCAAGATCATCAAAAACATTAAGAATTCCAAGGCTACTGGACCAGACAACATATCTAACATACACCTTAAACACTTGGGCACA
This sequence comes from Bathynomus jamesi, assembly GCA_023014485.1. Taxonomy (NCBI): domain Eukaryota; kingdom Metazoa; phylum Arthropoda; class Malacostraca; order Isopoda; family Cirolanidae; genus Bathynomus; species Bathynomus jamesi. The sequence continues at coordinate 4,752 of JAJOZX010015430.1, read as the reverse complement.
CAAGGAATACTAGCTCTCGCAAATATCAGCACATATTCATACCAACACTATTATTCCTGACATATGGAAACAAGGTAAAATTATTACACTACTCAAACCAAACAAAAATCCAACAGAACCAGCTTCCTATAGACCCATTACTTTACTATGCACACCTTCCAAAGTAACAGAAAGACTAATCTTACAAATCACCAACCCACACATTCCACTATCGCCTACTCAACATGGATTCAGACCTCACCACTCAACCACGACATTACTCACTAACCTCACGCAGCACATCATGGATGGCATCAACTCCAGACGACCAGCTCAACGTACACTATTAGCAACAATAGACATTAGTAAAGCATTTGATGCTATCCCACGCTTCCCTCTCATAAACAAAATACTCAACACAAACATGCACAATAACACCAAAAGGTGGCTGAGCAACTATCTTTCAGGAAGATACTCACATGTCACATTTAATGGCAAGTCATCCAAAAACAAGCTTTTTCCGAACGGGTCCCTCAAGGCTCTGTTCTCTCACCAACACTCTTCAACTTATACATGCATAACATTCCAACACCCGTAGATAACAAGCTTACTTATCATCATATGCAGATGACATCACTCTAACATCCACCCACAACAACATCGACATCGCTACAAATAACCTACAAACATACATAAACAGTATACAAGACTGGCTCACGCACAATAGACTCAAAGTAGCGCCCACAAAATCAACCATCACCTTGCTTACAAGCAACACAAAAGAACACCAGGTAATTCCACAGCTTACACTAAACAACATCAACATTCCACACACTCACAGGACCAAAATACTTGGGGGTCACATACAACACATCATTATCTTTTGCAAACCACATTCAGGACATTAAAAACAAATGTACGTCAAGACTTAATACGCTTAGGGTACTAACAGGCACAAACTTTGGACACCAGCAGGAAACAACATCACTCATATACAAACAATATATTCGCTCAGTTATGGACTATGCTAGCCCATGCTGGGCACCCATTATCTCAAACACACACATAAACACCTTACAGACAATACAAAACAACGCACTTCGTATCATTACAGGATGCACTCAAACACCACCAATAGAACACCTGCACACTGAAACAAAAATACTGAAAGTTAGGGAACATTTAGACATGAGGGGAACACAATTCATGGCAGCAGCGACAACTAACCCACAACACCCTTGCCACTACATGTACGATCATGCACCAACACCTCGCACCATTAAGGTAACACCAGAGAGATATTATAACCAAATACTCCATTCCATACCACGCCCCACAGACATCACACAGTACAGAACACACACACACACACACACACTAACCCACAAAGCACTGACACAACCCGGTCCGAATGCGGTCCCAGGTGCGAAGCCGCCACCCATTAACAGGTCAGAGATCAGCCTGAGCAGATCGGATCGAGTTAACTTAGCACGATTCCGATGTGGACATCACCCCAACTTACGGACATATAAACACAGACTAGACAACTCCATAGACGACACCTGCCACCTGTGCCAGGACACACCACAAACAATTGAACACATTATGACAGACTGTACCGCTCTAGCACAACAACGAACACAACACAACATCACTAGTACGCTGAACCTCTGGTCCACTCCGGAGAGGGCGATCGGTTACCTGCGTGCCACCGGCTTGCTCGATCAGGGTGGGCTGATCGGCTAAACAACGACTGCTCGCTACGATGAATTCTACCTCAACATCTCGTCGATTGAATCTCGCTCTGGCAAAGGTGGCAAAGTTGGAGGAAAATTTTCTTTTCCCGGAGAATCATTTCTCGCCCGCTTTTGCCTGCCCAGAATCACTACCCGCAAGGGAATAAGAGTTCATCTCGCCCAGGCAGACTAATTCGAGCAGCATTGAATTCGCTTGGACCCCGCAGACAAGACAACGCTTCGTTTTTCTTCGCTGAAGTGCACGCGACAGTAGTATTGGCTGCTAAAAGTATAAACCCAGGACATCGCAGAAATAAGACTACTTCTATTTGAGCGCGTTCTACGATAGTATGTCTCTTCACTAGAGACCCAGGGCTTGCTGGGGCCAAGCCGGAGGGGCAGGTTGGGGGGGTTTCACTAGAACCCGTCTATCGATGCGTGCATCAATAGGATCTGACGAAGGAGGTCTGAGGCTTAGCCCGCTGCGGACCAGATCAGGGTTCGCTCGAACTGCATCCAGAATTGCACTCGAACTTTGGCATGACATCACCTCTCAAGGAAATGCATGTCAAGGCTAGAGGTTTCCCAAGACCACGGTGCGACTCTAATCACCCCGTCTCCGTGTATGGAAACTGCAATCCTGATAACCATGCCCCTCAGGAGATGCGGCCAGAGCCCATATCATACACCACCACTCTTACCCCCCCTCCTCCTGCCCGATGGCCGACCCCTGGCGACCCCTATCCCGCGACACATTTTACAAGATGGCGACCGCAACGCCCCAAAAACAAATGCGAATAAAAATCAAAGCAACATCTAAGAAAGCAACGAGGAGCTACATCATCTCGGAAGTTTTCACGAGGGCACGCGTGCCCTTCATCCGAATTTACGGTGAGCACCCTACGTTCACCGCAGTATGCAGGGAGGAAGACGCGTCGAAGCTTCTGGCGCCTGAAACTAAAGAGTCGCTTCGTACCGCGGGCATACAAATCCAGGTGCCCCCTAATATCAGAGCCAAGAGCTCTGTCTTTATGAGAAAACTCGACCGCCACATCGGAGGCCGGACTAAGGAAGAAATAAAAGAGGAATTAGGAAAGGAGAACACGTGGGCCAAAGTTGAAGAAGTCATAAAAATCAAAGACTTCACCCACGTCGTTAAAGTTGAATTCAAGACCCCCGAGATGGCGCACAAAGCAGCGGAATCAGGACTGTTACTATTCCACATGTTCGTGAACCCCTCTCAGATCACCGTGGATGAATTTATAACTGTCCTGACTTGTTTTAACTGCTATAAATTCGAGGAGCACCCATCGAAGGACTGTCCCACCAAACACATCACGGTCTGCTCCGAATGCGCAGCAGTGGGACATAAGTGGACCGAATGTAAGGCCACACAAAAGAAGTGCATCAACTGCCACGGCCCGCACCGTACACTGGCAATGGCATGCCCGAAGAAGAAGGAGGCCATCCGACTGAGGAAGGAAAAAACTCAGGAGGACTCGGCCGTAAAAGAAATGCAACCGTACAGAGCTGCAGTCAAACAGTCCCTCGAGGAGGCTCGCTCCCACCTCAGTCCCACAGAAATCGTACTCGAAAACTCAAACAGCCTGACCCTATTGACATGCGTCATACACGCTCATCTCCTCAATATGGGCACCCCAGGCACATACTCGAAGCACCTAAATGACATGCTCAGGAGGAACGGCATGCCGGAAGTCAACGCCCCCGACGATGTCCCCTCGGCATCTATCTTCGCGGCACGACTTCCAGAAAGGACAACTGCCACCTCCGACGAATCAGACAGTGAATCAGAACCTGAGCCCGAACCTGTACCCAAACCCGTCTCTGCCCCAGTATCAGACAACGACGCGGAATCTTACACGGATGCCCCACGACCCCGCCGCACTCGTGCGGGAATACGGGAGGCACCGAAAGTGAAGCCCCTAACCGGGCAAACCTCTTGCCCCAAATCTCCTGAGAAGCCGAACACTGAATCCTCTAAGCCGTTACCGAAGAAGATTGCTCGTACCCAACAGAAGGCCTCAGATCTGGGGCTAAGGATCGTCGCGAAGGCCTTCAACCCCTTCCCTGAACCCATGGTGCTATCCCACCTGGTGAAAGGGCTGAGAGAGGGATCTTATAAGTACACCTTCGAAGAGAACTTGGACACCACTTATGACATCCCACTCTTGATCGAACAACGAGAAATCGCTGTCCACGGTGAGGACCTCGACGTTCTCCCGGACCAGGCATACAAAAAAATTCGTTCAGGAAATGCGACGCGCTCCCCCACAGGCACTGAACCAAAAAGCAAAACACAATCAACATGCACGCGCAACAATCTAACCTAACGATTCTTCAGCAAAATGTACTGCATTGGCAAACGCACAAGACGTCTCTGGCCAATACCTACAGACTAATCGACCCAGACATCATCCTCATTAACTCACACAGCCTAAAGGCACCCCAGCAAGTAAAACTGTTCAATTACAATATCATACAATCGAACAGATCGCAAGAACTGCATGACGGTGTTGCAATTGCCGTCAAACGTGGTCTTCGCTTCGAAGAGATCACAAGCTTCGAAGACGAAACACTGGCAGTGAGGTTAAGACTGGGCCACGAAGACCTCATCATTGGGACGACATACTGCCCCCCGAGGAGGGGCACCATCTCATCAGCAGATATTATCAAACTTCTGAACTACAACTGCCCAGTTTACATCATCGGAGACCTGAATGCCAGACATGTGGACTTCGACGATAACTACAGCAACCATTACGGGAAACACCTGGCAGAAATAAACAGAAGGGGGAAAATGAAGTGGTTAGGGCCACATTTTCCAACTTTTTACGGCAGGAACGCCGGAACGATGCCCGACAAAATTATTGCCAATAATCTGGCATACCTCACCACTCATCACTATCCGGGCCCCGCCACACCCAGCGACCACGTCCCTATCATCATGAAGATTGCCTGCGCTCCTTTACAAGTCCCAGTCCGTCCCCGCCCCTCCATCCGCAAGACGAACTGGAGG